>JAWWOG010000061.1:0-50000 GCA_033961575.1 Aselliscus stoliczkanus
TCACATTTAAGTAGGTTGCTGTCAATTTTAGGAAGTGGAAACTGCCTTTTACAATCACCCAGATAAGGAAGCACCCTAAGTGCCCATCAAGAGATGATTGGACAAAGAAGATGTGGCACATATATATATAATGGAATACTACTTGGCTATGAAAAAGAGTGAAATCGTATCATTTGGGACAACATGGATGGATTTAGAAGGTATTATGCTAAGTGATATAAGTCAAAATGAGAAAGACAAATACCATATTTTCTTACTTACATATGGCATCGAAGGTACAAAATAAATGAACAAACAAAACAGAAAAAGACCCACAGGTACAGAGAAGAAACTGATGGTTGCTAGAGGGGAGGGGGTTTAGGGTCCTGGGTGAAAAGGAGGAAGGGATTAAGAAATACAAATTGGTATTTTTAAAATAGTCACGGGGATGTAAAATATAGTATAGACAATAAGTCAATAATATTGCAACAACTATGTATAGTGCCTGATGGGTCGTAGACTAATGGAGAGGGGTCACTACATAAATTTTATAAATGTCTAAGCACTATGCTGTACACCTGAAAGTAATATAAAATAATATTGAAAGTCAACTGGAACTGAAAAAAAATTTTTTTTAAGCTGGCTTATTACACAAAAACTATAGTGGAAAACGAGATAATGATGGAAAGTAGAAATCAGTAGGCAAATATGAGAACTTAAAAAATGAACAAAAGTACAAGGAGATGTAGTCATAAAAAAGTCTCTACCTTGAACTCATATTGAATTTCTTACTGAGGCTTTGTCTGTTCCCATTGACATGAAGAAAAGTTTTTCCTATTCTATCTTATATGAAGAGAATTACAATTGAGGTTTTTTGTTTGTTTGTTTGTTTGTTTTAACATTAAATCCTATTGCTGTTTCTTGGATATGAGCTGCTTGTTCATTTAATTCACGGTTGTGTTGAACATGCCATTAATATATGTAGGATATTTTCTGCTATGTAAATGAAGTTGTCTTAAGAGTTCTTTTCATAGGAATTCCTCATCTGCATTTTGAATAAAGGAGAGGTAGCCTGGGACGATGAGTTGAACAACTGCCAATCATTTTGTAGGCTTTGGAAGAGTTGTCATAGATGATGAGGAGTTGTCCCTGACCATTCCATAGAACTCGCCTTCAACGTTGTCTTTTCCTGGAACACTTCAGGGTGGCTTGAGCTTTGAATACAAGTTTCAAAGGTTTGTAGCTGTACCACTACTTATTTGTCGATTCTCCTATTCAAGGAAGTCTTGGTTGGCATTGTGAATAAAACCGCCCTAAATATTCATGTACAGTTTTAGTGTTTTTTATGCACTCCAGATTCACTAGATAAAACCAAAGAGTAGGGATGCTGAGTTTAGCGGTAAGTCTATGTTTAACTTTATAAGAAACTGCCAAACGGTTTTCTAAAGTGAGGGTAATATTTTTCTTTCCTACCATCAAAGAAAAAGAATTTCATGTCCTCTCCACAATTTGATACTTTTGCGTTTGGAGACCTTAGCCATTCCGATAGGTTTGTAGTTGAACTTTTTCTTCAGTTTACATTTACATTTTCCTAATCAAGGGCCGGCCGAGTGGCGCGGTGGTTAAGCGCTGGCTTGGGAAGCCAGCGGCCCCGGTTCGGTCCCACATATGAGGGCCAGTGACACTGCCCTCAAAAAAAAAAAAACACAAACAAAATACATTTTCCTAATCAAAAGTGATGCTGAGGGGCCGGCCTAGTGGGGCGGTGGTTAAGCACTGGCTTGGGACGCCAGCGGCCCTGGTTCGGGTCCCACATATGAGGGCCAGTGACACTGCCCTCGAGAAAAAAACAAGTGATGCTGAACATCTTTTGTATGCTGTTTTTGTGGTCGGTGTATCTTCTTTTGAAGTGTCTTTCAATCAGGTACATATTTTTATTGGCTTGTTTGTTTTTATAATGTAGTGAAAAGTTCTTTAATATTTCGGACATGAGTCCTTCACCATATATGGGATTTAAAATATTTTCTTCCTTTCTGGAGCATGCCCCCCTTTCTCTTTATAGTGCCTTTAAAAAAAAAAAAGAACCTTTGTTATTTGAGGATAGTTTTAGATTTGCACAAAATTGGCAACAACAGTTCAGAGAGCTGCCATAGGCCCTACACACAGGCCCCCCCCCATTATTTTCATCATACATCATATGCTACTTTTGTCACATCTAACAAACCAATATCAATCCCAAAAGTCTTTTATTGTTCCAGGATCCCATCTAGGATATCACATTAGGTTAGTCACCATTGTCTTCTATTGGCTGTGACAGTTTTTCATATTTTCCTTGTTTGTTTGTTTGTTTGTTTTTCAGCAGAGCCATCCTGTCACCTGTTGGCAGCTCAGCGGCAGCTCAGCTTGGGCTGGGCATCAAACTGCCATTGCTCAGAGCTCAGATCACATTCTTGAGTGAGCTCTTAACCAAGTGATCCACTTGGCCGGCCCGATATTTTCTTTGTTTTTAATGATTGACAGTTTTTTTTTTGAGGACAGTGTCACTGGCCCTCATATGTGGGACCCGAACTGGGGCCGATGGCTTCCCAAGCCAGCACTTAACCACTGCGCCACTCAGCCGGCCCAATGACTGACAGTTTTGAGAAGTGCTGGGCAATCATTTGTTGAATGGCCCTCATCTGGAATTTGTCAGAGGTCTTTCCTCATAGTGAGACTGAAGCAGTGGGTTTGGGGCAGGAAGAAGTCCAGAGAGAAGAAGTGCCATTTTCATCACATCACGTCACAGGTACTTAACTATCATCATGATTTATCACTGTAGATGTTGACCTTGCTCATCTGGCTGAGGTAGTGTTTGTCAAGATTACCCTCTAAAAAGTTACTGTTATTACCCCTTTCCATACTGTACTTTTTAGAAAGAAGTCACTGGACACAACTCACTCTTAGGTAGTGGGGAGTTGGGGGTATCCCCAACTCCTTGGGAGATAGGTATCTACATGAGGTATTCAGAATCCTACTCCAAGTGATATTTGTCTGCTCTCACCCATTTATGGATTTATTCCGCCATTGATGTGTCTCAGCATGACGTCACGGATATTTATTCATTGCTTTGGATGACAATCAAAAACTACTTTATTTTTTGCTCAGATTGTTCCATTTCGAAGTTCTTTAAGTTGGCTGCCATGTCCCTTTGACCTACCTCCATCACTAAAGTTTTTCAGTACCTCCTTATTTTCTGCCACTGGAAGATGCTACAGGCCTGTTGCATATTCCCAACTCCAGCCAGAGAATAAACCATCTCCCCGTGGGTTTCTGCTTCCTTTTATTGCAGAATGGTATCAGCAACTTAGATGTGGGTAATTTGTGTGCTCATTACTACTGGAGAGGTTTTGCTTCTAGCTGTCTCTGTTGAGAGATAAAGGAAATATAATATGTGTATATTAACCTGTGTATACATCCATAAACACATATATTACTATCTGTATGTATATTAGCTGAACATGAGTCCATATCGATGTCTCCAGCTTGAATCCATTACCACAAGGACTTGTAGTCTGCTCCCTTTGCTTGTCTGTGACCATCTACTCCAACAGTGAGAATTCTGGCCACCACCATCCACCTTCCATATAAATAATCGTTCAATTCCAGTATATACGTACAGTGGTTTTAGAACAGTTAACTTCTATCTCTGTGGAAACAGCTCTAAGTTTATGATTTCTTTACTCTTCTCCTCATTAAGGAGGGAGAGTGAGAATTAAGGGACATGAAAAACTGCAATGTATGAACCTATTCTGTATGCATTACAAGTAAAAATATTTGGGACAACTGTGGAAATCTGACTATGAAATGAGTATTTGATGATGCTTCCGATTGTTAGCCTGGCTGATAAAAATTATGTTTTGAAAAGACTTTATTTTTCAGAGTTTCCACCCTCAGGTAATTAGAAGTGACTGAGTTGATGTCTGGATGTCTGGGGATTGGTTCAAAGAACTTCAGAAGAAAAAAATAGAAGGAGCCAGAAGCGGAGGAGGAGGGTAAGGAGATGGAGAAGAAGAAAGGAGAAAGGGAGGGAGGAAGGAAGGAAGGGGGAAGGAAGGGGGAAAAAGAATAAGAGAACGGGAAAGAAGAAAAGAATGAATAAAGCAGGTAAAGCACAATATCACTGACCCTGGGTGTTAGGCACTCAGGGCTCTTTGCACTTTGCTCTACTATTGAATATGTTTGAAGATTTTCAAGCTTAAACATGTAATGAGGGTATCATATCACAAAACAGAGCAGTTAGTTACAGATCTAAATGGGAATGAAAATGAGGTTATCAAGACCCTAAGATGGAACCAAGTATCAGAGTTGAGGGACATTTTGGTGGCTCCTTCTGCCTGCTCCCATATGGTGTCGCTCTTCGGTCTGCCCTCTTTGTAATAAGAAAAAGTCCTTTAAAATCTTATCAGGGAAACATATGGAAATGCTTTTCATCTGGAAGGTGTTGAATACATGTGGGCTGAATAGTATCCCCACTGAAGGAGAACCAACTTTCATTGTGTGAGCACAGGGACCAACTCAGAGGGATTCTGGTGGCCAAGCAGATGTGATGTGCAGACTACCTGTGTGAGAAGTGCAATGAACCTGGGAGGAGTTGAGGGTCGGGCAGTGAGCGAGATCTTCAGGGACACAAAGGGCTTAAGCTGTGGAGGGTACATGGAAAGGCCCTGTCCCCATGGCAGGACAGTGCTGTCCAGAGGCACAGGTTCAAAGGCTGCCCATAAATCGTGTCCATATTGTTAGGAGAAGCCTGGAACAGAAACACAGTGTGGGCCATGGCAAAGATGAAAGCCAGGTGAGGATGGCTTCTGAGCTTCCATGAATAATTCACATCTTTACTCTGCTGACTCTAAACCATGAATCATTCAAGAACACACTGACCTTTGGGGAAGGGGTAGTGACAGATGCCAGCTCAACAGGTTGATGGGAGTCTCTGAGGAAATGATCCCTGGGTCGTGCTGAGCACAGCGCCTGGCCCATGGTGAGATCTCAACCCAGGTTAACACGGATATTGAAGACTCCGTGCTGGGATTGCTTCCTGCAGGGAATGTCACTTTCAAAGCATTCCAGCACCACCACCTTAGGGAAATGTGCTTATGTCCCTCCCTAAACCATCCATCTCTAGCTGCAGCAGCAGGATTTGCAGGTGCTGGGCACCCCAGGCCAGAGGTTCAGCAGCCAGAGGGTCATAACAACTAGATAGGAGACTTCTGGCAAGTCTGCCCATTCACTTCTGGGACACAAGCCCCTTTAGGTTACTCACTGCTTTGCCCGATCTCTGCTGCCCATCTCCTCCACCAAGTGTGATGCTGTGGCATCTTTCACACACAGCTCACCATGCCCTGGGGAGCACTTGGTTCAAGTGTCCTTGCCCCTCCGTGAAGACATAGGGTCGGTTCTGTGATAGAACCACTGGACATCACCAGAGAGGCCTCTGCTGTGTTCTCCACCCAGTCTGCTCAAGACAGGCAACATCTTCCTGCCCTCTGCAACGGTGCTGTACCTCAGGCCAACTGCCTTGTCCACTCCCTCCCTTTACTCAGCCACTCTACTGAGAACAAGGCCTCGTCTCCATTCGACACCGGAAGTGGAAGTGAGAGGAGCAAACCCACACACCTTTCTTAGCTTGCCCTTGGCGGACGGAAGGAGCAGGGGCAGGCCTGGGCTCCGATGTGGTCTGCTTCCCCTCAGTCCTCACCTTGATTCCTGGCAGGACCTGGGATCCTGCCTCAGACGACCTAAACCCAGACCTGCCGAGCGAGACCCTCCCCACCCTGAGAAGGAAATGAGCAGGGGCTCAGCCTGAGAGAACGGCCAGGGATTTCCAGCGCTGACAGACAGAGCAAGGCAGATTTCTGTGGGGCCCGTCTTTCTGCTGGGGAATGAAGTATACTCATGCCTCCCACAGAGTCCTCACCTGGACTCCTGGCTGGACCTGGAAGTCCTCCCACTGAAGATAAGATGTTGCCCTGGGATGGCCTGATGGCGTCCTCTCAGACCAAGGTCCTTGCCTTCCTGAGACCTCAGAGACGAAATGAGAAAGCGCCCCATCTGCCCCCAACCCCACCAGGGTTCCCCCAACAACTGACAGTGGAGCCTGGGTCCATCTGTTCTGGGGTACGGAGTGTGTTTCTTCTGTCCTATAGATATGGTCCTTTATTCCTGGCTAGGCCTGGACTGAACCCTGCTGACCTGATTTCACCCTGAGTAACTGCACTTAATGAGAACACCTCATAACAAGCATGGGGCAGAAGGGAGAGCAGGTCACATCCAGGCACCCCTTCCTGGGGCCCCCCCAAGGATGAGTACAGGCACTCCCACATGCTGAGTGGCCTCTTCTTTTCTCAGGGAAATGAAATCTTTCCCCAAGGAAGGCTTCAGAAACTTCCAACCATGGCAAAACCACGATTCCTCTTTTCATGACCTGCACTCATCCCTTCTGACCAAGGCCCTCGCCTTCGTGAGGGGGACCCACCTCCAAAGACCCATGTCAGCGGTCCCCCAGAGCTGGCAGCAGCACAGAGCCGGTTTCAGTGGGGCCTCCATTGTCTGGGGTTTTGGTATTCTCATCTTCCCCGAACTATGAATAGTAAGACTACATCATCTTCTATACAATAACTTATGCAGTACATGTAAATATGTATGATAGACACACGCTAGCGTGCATACGTGTTTCTGTACATGGTATGTATACATACGGGTATGCAGGCAGATCTAATCTACGTTTATGTTATGGTCACATACATACATAAAATGTGCATACAGTAGGCAGAGGTGTAAAATGTCTTACTTACTATGAATGAGGATGAAAAAGTGAAAACCCCTGCCCTGGACAAGAAACTAGAGAACTGCAAAGCTGGAGGACCTCCCCAAATCCTTGCTGCTGCTCAGGGCCTGCCTTCTGGTGAAAACTAAACCTTTAGAACACACTGTTTCCAAAGTCTCAGATGTGCTGGGGAAGAGACACAGAGTGGAACAGAGGCTTCTTCTCTGACCCTTCCCCCAAGGTCGTGGGAGCTGCAT
This sequence comes from Aselliscus stoliczkanus, assembly GCA_033961575.1. Lineage (NCBI taxonomy): Eukaryota > Metazoa > Chordata > Mammalia > Chiroptera > Hipposideridae > Aselliscus > Aselliscus stoliczkanus. Next base: position 7,039 of record JAWWOG010000061.1, read on the forward strand.
CTCCCCCTCTAGCATTTGTCCTGGGACTGTAAGGTTCTGTGCAAGAGAAGTGAGGACTGCCAGTTCCATGAGCTCCAGGAAAGAGGGCTTTGCGGAATCCATCTTAGGAAGCTCCTGTTAGTTCTGCTGGGCTCCTGGCGGGGCTCTTCCCCGGCCCCCACCTCCTCAGGCAACTCAGGGCCTCACAGCCTTTGTCGGAGGACCCGGACTCAGGTCCCTTGCGGGAGAGATTCAAGGTATGACCCTGGGGAGGCCTGAGGGCCCCCACAGAATCCAGGTTTGCCCAGCTGCCGGCCCAGAGAGTCACTTGGCGGGGCTCTGTGGCTGAGTACTGCCCCTCTCCAACCCATCCCCCACCTGCTCCGAGAACTTGGGGGTCAAGGACAAGGTCTTAGGGGAGCAACTTCAGGCTGGCAGAGGGAGGGCTCGGGACCTGCCGGGAGTCAACGGGAGGACCCTGAGGGAGGTTGAGGGACCCTGGACCCCAGAACAGAGGCGATTCTCGCGGGCCTTATGGCAGCGGTGTGGAGGGAATTGTCACACATGGTACTTCGGGATTTCTCCATCAGGGTCTGAGAGACTCTGGGGCTTTGGCCTCAGGCAGCTGAGGGAAGGATCCCTCCTCTGTCTGTGGTTGAGGTGAGGACTCTGAGGGAGGACCGCAGGACTCTGGCACCAGAGATGTGAGGGGTCAGGCTCTGGGCAGGGAGAGGAAGGGGTCACAAGGAGAGGACCCGAAGTGGGATTACCCCGGCCCCTAGCACACATTGAAGGGTCCCCACTGTGTTCTGTCCCTGCCATGAGCACAGGGAAGCCTCATGGCGGGGCTGTGGGCTTGGGGTGTTTCTGCACTTCTGCCTGAGGGGCGGCTAAGGGAGCTGAGGACATTGGCCTGAAGGGGCTGGATGCCAGGCAACAAGGGGAGCGGAGCCAGGCCCCCCCAGGCATCAAAGTGTGGGCCTTGAGGCAGGCCTGGGGGTACCTCCCACCCCAGCAACAATAGGGGCCAGCCGGCTCATGGCCTGTGGACACAGATGGGTTCCTCGGGGGCTCGGTGGCAGACAGGGTGTGTCTTGTAGTCCACCTTGGAGTGCTTAGGGAAGTGAGGGGTTTGACTGAGGGCTGCAGCGCAGTTCAGCAGAGGGAGGATTGGAGTCCAACGCCCTACAGACTTAAAGATGAGGACCCTGAGGTAGGACTGAGGGGCTCCCACTCTAGGCAGAAAGGCTCCCCCCGCATACACCAGAAACTCCTGCAGGGATGCAGGGAGGCCTGGCAGGAGGGCAGGAGGAGACTTCTCCCCTCTTCCTCCTTGTGTGGGGGTCTCGGCGAGATGGTGGCCTTGGCCTCCACTCTGCTTTCTCAGGGCAGCAGAAGACAAAGGGCCCAGGCCCTCCAGGAGTAACAAGGAAGCTTGGGGAGGCCCGAAGGCACCCCCCCCAGACAGTGGGGGCCCCAGTGGGACATGCTGGGTGCTGCTGTCAGCCCTGGGAGACGAGACCTCTGATATGGGCCTGCAGAAGTGGGTCCCCCTTTATTTTTGTCCAGGGTCCTCAGGAAGGCGAGGGCCTTGGTCAAAAGGGATGAGTTCAGGTCCTGAAAAGAGGAATCGTGGTTTTGCCATGGTTGGAAGTTTCTGAAGCCTTCCTTGGGAGAACTGCAGCTTTGATTGAGCTCCCTGAGAAAAGAAGAGGCCACTCAGCATGTGGGAGTGCCTGTCCTCATCCTCGGGGTGGGTGGGGGGCAGGAAGGAATGCCTAGATGTGACCTGCCCTCCCTTCTGCCACATGCTTCTTGTGAGGTGATCCTATTAGGGACAGTTACTCAGTGAAGCCAGGTCAGCAGGGGGTCGTTCTGGGCCTAGCCAGGAATTATGGTAAGTATCTGGAGGACAGAATAAGGGAACCCCATACCCAGAACAGATGGACCCAGGCTCCACTGTCAGTTGTTGGGGGAACCAGGCAGGGGTGGGGGCAGATGGGGCTCTCTCTCATGTTGTCTCTGAGGTCTCAGGAAGGTGAGGACCTTGGTGTGAGCAGACGACTTCAGGCCATCCCTGGGGCCACATCTTGTCTACAGTCGGAGGAATTCCAGCTCCTGCCAGGAATCAAGGTGAGGACCCTGTGGGTGGTGTGAGTATACTTCAACCCCAGAACCAAGAGGGGGCCCCACAGAAATCTGCCTTGCTCTGTCTGTCAGCCCTGAAATTCCTGGAAGATCTGTTTCTCTGAGCCTGTGCTTATTTCCAGATCGTTACGTGTCCTGAGGTCACAGATCCGAGGAAGGCCACGCAGTGCCAGGAGTTAAGGTGAGGTACCCTGAAAACGTACCCTGTGGCTCCCGGACCCCAGAAGAAAGGAGACCCCACAGTGCCTAAATCCAGCCCCCGATGCTGTCAGCCTCAGAACCTTGGGCTGTGCCAGCTGCACGCTGAGGCACCATCCGTCTTGCTCCTTCAGGTTCTTAGCGGAGAGGACACCCAAAAGGAGAGACCCCTGCGAGGCCTGAGAACCCCGATAAGAGGAGCCCTGTAAGTCGCCTTTGTCAGAGCTGCCTGGGGTGTGTTACTCAGCTGAGGCGCTCACACTCCCTCTTCCCCAGGTTTGTGAGGCCCCATCGCCCACCTCCTGCCCACACGTTTGTTGCCTCCTCACAGGAGTCATCATGCCTCTCCTTGAGATGTGTGAGCTGTGCAACCTTGGGGAAGACCGTCAGGAGCAGAGAGAGAACGAGGACCCGTTGGATGCAGAGTTGTTCTGGGCTATGGAAGAGGATGAGCTATCGATTTCCTCCTCATCTTCCTCCCTGTCTGTATTCTCAGACATCTCAGAGGAAGTGGCTGCTGCTGAGACACCCAGTCCTCCTCCAAGCCCACCAGGCGCCTGCCCCTCCCCTGAGGCGCTGGAGGCCCCTCCGCTGAGCGAAACCCAGGCAGTGGGCTCCAGCAGCCAAGATGAGGAGCAGCAAAGCACCATGGCAGCTCCGGAGGACGCCGAGTCCTCTAGCAAACAGGCAGCGCATCTGATGATGGCTGAGTTGGTGAAGTTCCTGCTCGAGAAGTACCGTGCCAAGGAGCCGACCACACAGGCGGAAATGCTGAGCAGCGTCTTCATGGAGCACCAGGACCACTTCCCGGAGATCTTCAGCCGGGCTTCACGGTGCCTGCAGAGAGTCTTTGCTGTTGATGTGAAGGAAGTGGACGCCAGCAACCACTCCTATGTCCTGGTCAACTCCCTGGGCCTCACCTATGATGGGGTGGCCAGCGATGGGCACAGCATGCCCAAGAATGGCCTCCTGGTCTTGCTGCTGTTTGTGATCCTCAAGGAGGGAGAATGTGCCTCTGAGGAGAAAGTGTGGAAGGTGCTGAGTGATATGGGGCTGCATGATGGGGTGGAGCATTCCATTTTTGGGGAGCCCAGGGAGCTCATCACCAAGGTTTGGGTGGAGGAACAGTACCTTGAGTACCGGCAGGTGGCTGATAGTGATCCTGCTCGCTACGAGTTCCTGTGGGGCCCCAGGGCCCACGCTGAAACCACCAAGTTGACAGTCCTAGAGTTTGTTCAGAATCAGTACTAGGAATGTCAGTTCCACCCCATCCCAGCCCTAAGAGGTTAAGAGTGATGAGGAAGAGGGGGCCTGAGCCACATTTGCATCCAGGCACATTTCAGGCCCTCCCCCAGGAGCTTCTCCTGCTGGGCAGGAAGGGAGGCCCACTCTTCACTCTGTGTTTGAACCATAATAGGTAGGGAGGGCCAGGGCAAGTTGGGGAACCTGTGTGTAGCATTTTGGGGCTCCTATGTAGATTTAGATATTGATCTTTGTTTCCGTGAGGGATTTCTCAAGTGTTGTTCCTTGTAACAGACAGTCTAATAAGTTTTTTCAGCATCTAAGTTTGTGAATGACTTTGACCAGAAACTAAGCAGTTCAAGAGTAAGAGTTGTGCTATTATGTAACACAAATTTGTGATTCTGAACTGGATCCCATGGCATTGGAGCAGGACTTGCTTGGAAATGTGAAAGAGCTGAGCAGTACAATCGAATGGGTCAAGAAATAGAGAAATAAAAGGTTGTTAACTCTTGCATGTGATCCCCTCTCATGTGTCATTCCGTGAAACATTATATATGTATACCCAGAATTGCTGGGTTCAGCCAAGAAACTCAGAGACATTTCATCACACTAAAAAGACCCCTGCCCAGTGGTTGACTTTTTGCCAGACGGTCACTGAGCCTCTGGCCTGTGGAAGGCCCTGTGTCAATAGTGGGGACACTGGGATCAGCAGGACACACCCACCCATAGAATGAAGGGTGGGAGCCCCAGTCGTATAAGGAAGGTGCTAAGGGGTTCCCTCAGCCCTAGAGAAGGAGTGAAAGAACGGGACAGGCAGTGGGCTCCAGGGGAGGGCACTCAAGTGTAAATGGCCCGAGTCAGAGCAGTTTGGGGCTTTGGGAAACAGATTCCCTCTGGGGGTGTTGATTGTGATGAAGCTGGTGGTGGCCACGGCCAGAGTGGGCAGATGGTCCGTCTTGGGCGTGAGAGGAAAACCTGGAATGGAAAACTGCACTTGGCAGTTATTTGGGGACGGGGAGAAACGAGAGAACCATCTCCCCCCGGGGCTGATGGGGAAGGGGCCCTACACACTTGTCCCAGTGCAGGTGAATACAGTGTACAAACTAGACGTTTTATACCCGTCATCTGCAAGGATTTCTGCAGAAATACGGTGATGGTCCTTTAAGTGGTGCCCAGAAGCCACTAGACAGACACTCTCTCCCCTGGCCATGGGACACCAGACACAGTGCATTAAAAAGGATATTTGAAGTACATCATATTGAGTGTAACTTGTACAACTCGAAGCACAGGCTAGATATTTGGTGGGGGTGAAGGAATGAAAATTATGCTTTGGATGTAAGAGCTGCTGGGAGGGAGGGGAAAAGTTGGTGTTTGACTCAAATTCTAGGAGCTTTGAGTTGCACCCAGCTGGGAAAGCCTCCTCTACACCCAAATTAAATAACAGGTCCTCTGGGAGGGACATTGTCCTGAGTTTTATTTATGAAGCAGTAGTTTTGTCTAATTTCATATTCTATGTCCTACTGCATTGCATATTCCGTGAGATACGAAAAACCAACAAACAAAAACCAAATTTTCCAGAGTAGAGAGTAGTAGGACTTGGGGGTAATATCATAATAGAAATAACTGCCACTCGTCAAAGTTCCAGTGTACACCAGGCACTGTGCGAGTCACTTTGCAAACACTCCATGCTTCCCGCAGTCCTACAGGACAGGGCTCATCAGACCCACTGTCTCCACAGATGAAGAACCTCAGTCTCGCAGGCCCGGTAATTTCCCCCGGGTCACGTGGCTAGTAAGTGACAGGGCGGAGACGGACCCCTGGTCTAAATTCATCTACAGTCCGTGCCGTTCCCACCCATCCCAGCCTTTGGCCGTCCTTCTACCTGTCAATTCATGTATCTTCTCAGCACTATGCATGGCTTCTCTCAGACGACACAGTAGGACCCCGAGGCCCAGGTAGTAAAAGCTGGCCTAAGGAAGGAAGGTGACAATGAGGATCAAACAGTCTGGGTGCTGTCTGTGGCCTTTATTTACCTAGGATCCTCCTGCCCAAGTCCCAAGGTTCCTTAAGAGCTGAGGGGCCAGCATTTCTGCCCAGTCCCAGCACTTTCCCACATGACAGCACCCTGCTGAAGTCACCTGATTGTCCATCCCTCACCCTGGAACCCCTCTGATGGCAAAAGTTCCTTGGAATTTGAACAGTGACCTTCAGATACTTGGTCATCCTGCTGAATGTCTTCAACACACTCTTTTTAATTTTCATTTATCTTTTAAGATTTTATTGGGGAATTGGGGAAGGGAACAGTGTTGGGGAGTTGAGGAAGGGGAACATTGTGTTTTTCCAGGACCCATCAGCTCCAAGCCAAGTTGTTGTCCTTCAATCTTAGTTGTGGAGGGAGCAAGCTCAGCTCCAAGTTCAGTTGCTGTTTTCAATGTAGTTGCAGGGGGGCACAGCCCACCATCCAATGCAGGAGTTGAACCAACAACCTTGTTGTTAAGAGCATGTGCTCTCACCAGCTGAGTGGCTGCTCAGCTCAAGGTGCTGTGTTCCATCTTAGCTGTGGGGGGGATGCAGCCCACCATCCCATGCGGGAGTCGAACCGGCAACCTTGTTGTTAAGAGCACACGTTCTCACCAGCTGAGCCATCCTGCCACCTGTTGGCAGCTCAGCGGCAGCACAGCTTGGGTGCAGTTCACTGGCCCATGTGAGAATCAAACCGGCAAAGCTGTTGCTCAGGGCTTGCTCTCTAACCAACTGCGCCCCCCTGCTGGCCCCAACACATTCTTAAAAAATGTTTTGCAAATGAACCGGTGAGTACAGTCTGATTTGACCCGTAATCTACCACTTCTTGGAATACAACCCTGAAGTTAGAGAGAGGGTTTTTAAAAATACCTGATATTTGCAGTAAGGTTTTAATGTCGTATTTGAATCTGGCCACGAACACATACACAGATGAGTCAGCTTACCTAGGTGGTCAAAACCCAAAGCCTTCTGTGTTAGTCATCTTGGGCTGCCATAACAGAATAAGAGAATGTGTGGTTCAAACAACAGATATTTACTTCTCACAGTTCTGAAGCGTGGGAAATCTGAGATCATGGTGCCAGCATGGTTGGTTCCTGGGGAAAGCTCTCTACCTGGCTTGTAGACGGCCACCTTCCCACTGTGTCCTCACATAGCAGAAAGAGAGGAAGCAAGCTCTCTGGTGTTGGTTTTTATAAGGGCACTAATCCCATCAGGAGGGCCCCACCCTCATGACCTCATCTAAACCTCACTATGTTCCAGAGGTCCCATCTCCAAATACATCACATTTGGGGTTAAGTCTTCCACATACAAATTTGGGGGGGCACAATTCAGTCCATAATATCTCCCAGTTCGGGTCCCACATATGAGGGCCAGTGCCACCGCCCTCAAAATAAAATGTATTGGAGAGAGTGGACCCCAACCCCCACATCTGTCTGGGATACTCTGTGTGCCCTTGGGCAAGACCCTGTTCATTTGGCGATCCAGTCCTCTCTTGTCCCAGTCCCTGACCAACTAGCCAGCCCATTCTTACCCCAGGCCTGGTGCAGCACTCAAAGCCCTGCCCAGCAGGAAGATTTTCTCACCCCACACTCTTTCAAGACCAACCCCATGTGCCATCCACTTTCAGCTTGTACCCACATACTGCACCAGCTCATGCTTAAACCAGCCAGAGCCTGAAGAAACCCCACATGGTCATAGGTGCAAGCTGGGGAAGGGATGCCGGTGCAACTCTAGTGAGTAGTATGGAGGTCCGAGCTATCTGCCCATGTAATTACTTGAGCCTTCTGGTCCTGCTCAGGCTGGAAGAGGCTGGTATTATTATCCCTGCCATGCTGTATCATTGGATGAGAACAGCCTCCTGGAAGTGTGGCCTCATTTGAGACGCAGCTGCAGCTGGCAGACAACACTGCCCTGTACGGTAAGTTCTCTTCCTGGAGATCTGAGCGGCACACCTCCATGGCCAAAACACAAATACATCGTTTTATTGCTCATGTTGGTCTACCTCCTTCACGTACAGTTTTGCACGTAACCAAAGAACCCTCTTCCGTTACTGTGTTTGGGGTTTGGTGTAGGCCATGGCTCCAGGGCAGTCCCCATCCTGACACTCTCTCCATAGAGGAATATGTGGATGCTTTGCTGAGGGAAGATCTCGACCTTCTTCTCCAGTGAGTAAAAGGGACTCTGCCCCACCACACCACCAGTCAATGGCTAACCATGTAATGTCCAATTTGTTACAGGATAATCAGTCAGGAGAGGCTAGGTGGGTGCTGCTGTGGTGACAATCCCCAAATCCCAGTGACTTACCTCCAAAACATATTTATTTCCTTCTCACACTGTGTGTCCAATGGGAAACTGGTCATCAGGGAAGCTTCTGCCAGATGAAGCCACTCAGGGACAAGCTAACAGAGGCATCAACAACGTGTGCTTCTCCAAGGCTGTAGCAGGGGGAAGGGAAAGTGAGAGGGTATCCCACACCAGGGATTAAGCACTGCAGTTGGAAAGGACACACATCACTCACACTCACAACTCATTAGCCAGAATTTATAGCCCAATCCAACTCTAAGGAGCAAGGATGTCAAGTTTGCTATGTCCCCAGGGGAGGTGAACCACAAGTACTAACAACTATTGGGAGTTTCCCTTGATCTTTGCAGGGACCTTGCTTGCTGCTCTTCCCACTCAGAGGGCCCCATGCACTCTTTTGGTTGTAGTCTGCTCACTTTGAACTTTGACACCTGAGTCAGCAACATACATGAAAATTCTAAAACGTTGCCATTCATCAATGAGTGTCTGCCATTCTTTATTTTAATTACAGTTGACATTCAATATTATTTCTTATTAGGGTCAGGTGTACAGCCTATGGTTAGACATTTATATCATTTACAAAGTGATCCCCTAATTAGTTTACTACCCACCTGGCACTATACATAGTTCTTACCAAACTATTGACTATATTTCCTATGCTGTACTTTACATCCCCATGATTATTTTGTAACCACCAACTTGTACTTCTTAATCCCCTTACCATTTTCACCCCAATCCCCCTCTCATCCGGCAACCATCAGTTTGTTCTCTGTATCTATGACTCTATGGCTTTGTTTCGTTTGTGTTTGTTTGTGCAGCACTATTTACAATAGCCAAGATAAGGAAACAAACCTAAGTGCCCATCCCGAGATGACTGGATAAAGAAGAGGAGGTACATTTATACAATGGAGTATTACTCTGCCATAAACAATGAATGAAATCTTATCATTTGCGACAACATGGACGGACTTAGAGGGTATTATGCTAAGTGAAATAAGTCAGACTGAGAAAGACAAATACCACATGGTCTCACTTATATGTGGACTCTCTGCCATTCTTGGAGGAGGGCTTTCTGGCCTCTAGAGGAAGTTGTACCCTTCCTATGGATGGGACTCCAATTTGTCCTTTCAGCCACTCTGGGCCAGCCACTACTGCTCCTGTCTGGGGCAGTCGCACTACCTGAAGTTCACACCTTCATGGTGCGTGGGCACAGTGTCCAGAAGGAGCTCAAGGTAGGCAATCATTCCTCTCAACCCTTCCCCCAGAAACAGAAAAGACAGCCCTTTGCTACTTCAAATGGCTGCACTACCAAACTCCCAGAGGTCATGGGGGCCAAGAGCTGAAACCTGGCCTCTAGCTGTGTCCAGGTTTTTGGGAGACCAGACCTTGCTTATCTGAGCTTTCCATCTTTACCACTGAGGATTTATACCTAATTCTAGCTACAAGGAGAGACTGACTGCATTTGAAACCCTAAAACCAAAACTGAGAAAGAAAGCAAGGCCCACCTTAGCTGAGTTGGTCTTGGGCAGAGTGGACCTGGAGATGCCCCAAGCCCTCAGTGAAATCTCTGACAAAACTACAAGCAAGCTTCTTTTGGCATCTCAGGGTTTCTGAATTCTTCTGAGAGTCCTGTCAAGAGTGAGGGCAGCTGAAAAAAAGTATGTGCAGCAGAAATAGGGGTGGGCCCGGTGCTAAGCTAGCAACTCTCCATGGGTGGATGAGATGACCAAAATGGACTCTTCTCACGCAGGGCTCCTTCAGCCAATGAACTTGCAGCCCTATTTATGGGTGATTCCATTCTCATGCAGAGAATGAGACTGACAGCCTAATGTTCTTCCAATCAGGAGCTTCAAATCCCATTTTGATGGCGAAGGGACTTCATTAAGGCACTTCCATGACACATCCTGCCCAGCCCGGTGGGAGTACATAGGGGTGGCCTTCCCACTGCCTTCTCTGGAAAGACCCTGACCAGTGTGGAATCATTCTGTGATTCCTATCCTCTCACCACTTAAAGTACCCCTGACCTGAGGAAGGAGAGAGACCCCCTTTGTTGCTCCATTAAGTAACCCAAGCCCCAGAAAGGGTTTTTGGCAAGACAGAAGGATCTGCAGGATACCTTCACTGGAGCAAAACACCCCCTTGTCATGAGTCTCTGAAATCGTGCTGTCAAGTCATACATGTATGGATGTTGTCAAGACATAGTCTGCAGAGCTTCAGAGGCCAGCGGAAGGACTAGTGCAGTGGGAGATGAAATGAACAGATCGTTGGCCCAGGTAGCTTTCTCCCAAGCCATCGCTAAATCCCAGGTCCTGCGATTTCAAAGCAAAGGCCCATGAAGGTGGCAAGGCCGCCGATGTTGGAGACAAAGGGGCAGAAGGAGCTACCCTTTCCTATACTCCTCCCCAATTCATATCATCTCTACCCTTTTGTTACTGATCTGATCAATGTCCCCAGCCTTTCAGTCCTTTCTCCTCCAGCATTATCCATGCGCTCCTTGACCCTGCTTGCTGGCTCTCTAGATGATAGAATATAAAAAAGTTCATTGCACTATTTTGTATATGTATATGTATGGTTGAACATTTTTACAACAGCAATGTAAAAAGTAGGTCTTTAATCCCTCTGCAGCTGATTTTTGTGTGGTGACAACAGGACTCCAGTTGCATTGTGTTTTCTATATGGATCTCCAGTTGTTTCTCTGTCATTTGTTTAAAACACCGTCCTTTCCCCACTGCTCTGAAATTGCACCTTTTTTCATAAATCAAGGGTCCATATATAAACATTTCTGTTTCAGGGCTCTATTCGGTTCCATTGGTCTATTTGTCAACCCCTATATCCACACCACAAACTTAATTACTATAACATTTTAACAATTCTTACTTATCTAGTAGTGTAACTTGTCTTATCTTCCAATATCTCAAGAGTGTCTTGGCCTACTTTATGTCAATTTAAATTTTAGAATCATTGTGTAATGTTTCACACACAAATGTACATAAATACAGACATTCGTCCACAAAGTCTTTTGGGCTTTCTATTGGGATTGCGGTCAATCTATACATTCATTTTAGGGAGAACTAACATATTTATGATACTGAATATCCACATCCATGATCATATTATATTTTATATTTATGTAGCGCTTCATTCATTTATCTAATGGCATTTTTACATTTTTTTCCCCATAAAGTTCTTAAATGTTCTTTGGCTAAAATTGTTCTTGGTACTTGATATTTGGGTATGATAAGTTACAGATTACATTTTGTTTACTTTCTTTTTTTTTAAAGATTTTATTGGGGAATTGGCGGTAGGGAACAGCATTGGGAAACCGGGCAAGGGGAACAGACAAGTTGTTGTCCTTTTTGTTCTTCAGTCTAGTTGTGGGGGACGTTGCTTCACTGGCCCATGTTGGTATCGTCATTGTGCTCTTCTTCTCGGGTGAGGCAGATGGGTCGCCGGCCTCTGGACGGCCGCTCACAGCGGCTCTTGGCAGCTCACACCGGCTGCCGGCCGCTCACTGTCGCCTATGGCAGCCCACTGCAGCAGGGGCTGCAGCTATGCCGTCCTAGGGCACTCATAGCAGCCCAGCTCCAGGCGGAGCTGTTGTTCACCATCTTAGCTGTAGAGGACAGTGTCACTGGCCCTCACATGTGGGATCCAAACGGCTGGCGTCCCAAGCCAGGTCTTAACCAACGGGCCACTCTGCTGGCCCTTGTTTACTTTTAGTTTCATACTGCTAGTTGCTCTCGAAACAAAACGAAGTTTACTTTTTGTACATTGGTGTTAAACCCGGCAACTTTTACATGCACTTTCATTGACTGAATAGTTTAACTTTGGCTCTTTGTAGTTTTCTTCACACACAATCTAATCATCTATTAATCATGGCAGCTTTGTTTCTTGTTTTCTGATTGCAATCTTCTTTATGTTTCTGCTTCCCATTACTGCACTGGCTAGTATTTCTATCACACTTTTGAATAGAATTGGTGATAGCAGGTATCTTTGTCTAATTCCCAATTTCAAATGAGAAGTTTTCAACTTTTCCTCATATAACTATGACGTGTGCTGTATGTTTTTTGTACATATCCTTTATCTAGTTGACTAAATTTTCTTTTTAATTTTTAATAAACTTTTAAATTTTAGAATAGTTTTAGATTTACCAAAAAAATGCAAAGATAGTACAAAAAAATTACCATCTGCTCCACACTCAGTTTCCTCTATTCATGACATGTTATATTATGGTACGTTTGTCACAACTAATGATCTAATATAGTTATTAAGTTATCGGCAAAAAAAACACACACACTTCATTCAGATTTTCTTAGTTTTTTTTCTTTTTTTGAGGGCAGTGTCACTGGCCCTCATATGTGGGACCCGAACCGGGGCCGCTGGCTTCACCACTGCGGGGCCAGCGCTTAACCACTCGGCCGGCGCCAGATTTTCTTAGTTTTTATCTAATGTCTTTGTTCTGTTTCAGGAGCCCATGTAGGACCCTACATTACATTTATTCATCGTGCCTCCTTAGGATACGTTTGGCTGTGACCGTTTCACACGCATTCCTTATTTTTGATGACCTCGACAGTTTTGAGGAATACTGGTCAGGTATATTGTAGGAGTCTGGAGCCTGTGCTATAGCCATGCGAAACCATCTTAGTGAGTGAGGCCTCGTCTGTCAAAAACTTATTATTTTAATCCAGTGTAAAGAATGGACTACATATAGGATAAGGAGTGAGCCACAGACAGTAAGGGGAGGTATTCTTTTATGAAGACTGAGGGGTCTACGTGCCCCAGAGGGCTTTGCAGAATCCATCTTCCGGTGCTCCTGTCAGCTCTGGGACCTGGGTAGGGCAGTTGGTCTGCACAACACACTCCTCTCGCCCCCACCTCCTCAGGGAACTCGGGGAGTCATAACCTTGGTCTGAGGGCACAGCCTCTGGTGTGCAGAGGGCAGGGGCCCAGGTCCTGCCAGTCAAAGTGGAGATCAGAGTAAGGACCGTGGGCTCCCACGGAACCCATCTCTGCTCCTCTTGTCAGTCCTGGGGGGGGTCCAAGAGATGCTGTCTGGATGTGACGAAACGCTGTCCGGATGTGACGTCTGACTTCCGCCTAGGGAGTCTGAGAGCCGTGAAGACCGCATCTGCGACGCCGGCTTCGGGCCTGCAGAGGGAAGGAGTCCCGTCCGGCAGAGATTCAAGGTATGACCCTGGGGAGGCCTGAGGGCCCCCACAGAATCCAGGTTTGCCCTGCTGTCGGCCAGAGAGTCACCTGGCTGGGCTCTGGGGCTGGCTGAGTACTGGGGAGGCCTGAGGGCCCCCACAGAATCCAGGTTTGCCCTGCTGTCGGCCAGAGAGTCACCTGGCTGGGCTCTGGGGCTGGCTGAGTACTGGCCCTCCCCCCACCCATCCCCCACCTACTCTGAGAACTTGGGGGTCAAGGACAAGGTCTTAGGGGCGCAACCTCAGGCTGGCAGGGGGAGGGCTCGGGACCTGCCGGGAGTCAAAGGTAGGACCCTAAAGGAGGTTGAGGGACCCTGGACCTCAGAGCAGAAGCGATTCTGGTGGGCCTCTTGCGCAGATGACCACACACCGTGTTTCCCGATTTCTGCTTCTGGGTCTGAGAGACTCTGACGGTTTGGTATAAACAACAAGACCCCAGGCAGCAGAGTGCACCGCCAAGGCCCTGCCGGGCTCAAGATGAGGACCCACATGGAGGACAGAGTGACCCTACATGGCAGAACAGAGTCAGTCCCGGGGTCCCCATGCGGCATGAATCCCACATGCGGGTCTCAGAAAGACTTGGGACACGGGATGAGGAGGATGACCTCTGGACAGTAGAGAGGCAGGTCCAGGTCCAGCCAGGAGTCTAGGTGAGGACTCTGTGGGAGGCATGAGTATACTTCATTCCCCAGAACAAAGAGGGCGCCCCACAGAAATCTGCCTTGCTCTGTCTGTCAGCGCTGGAAATCCCTGGCCGTTCTCTCAGGCTGAGCCCCTGCTCATTTCCTTCTCAGGGTGGGGAGGGTCTCGCTCGGCAGGTCTGGGTTTAGCTCGTCTGAGGCAGGATCCCAGGTCCTGCCAGGAATCAAGGTGAGGACTGAGGGGAAGCAGACCGCATCGGAGCCCAGGCCTGCCCCTGCTCCTTCTGTCCGCCAAGGGCAAGCTAAGAAAGGTGTGTGGGTTTGCTCCGCTCACTTCCACTTCCGGTGTCTAATGGAGACGAGGCCTTGTTCTCGGCAGAGTGGGCTCAGTAAAGAGAAGGAGTTTTCCAGGCCCTGCAGTGTGTGAAGGTGAAAAATGATCGGACTCCTGTCCCCGGAGAGATGGACCTGGATCTTCGGTCACCCATTTTTGACCCCCTGGGACTTTATGGGCACGTGTGGCCGACGTGGGGCCCCCTTACTGCCTTCTGTTGAGTCTCGGGGGTATGTGGTCTTGTAGGAGTTTTGCCTCAGGCCAGCGCGGGGCGAGGGTGGAAAGAGGTTCTGGCAGAGGAAAAGTGAGCAGCCTGAATGCACAAGGAGGGGACCGTTCACCCCAACCAGAGGGGGATCCACAGAGTCTGGCCCTACTGCTGTCAGTACAGAGGGACCAGGGCTGTGCTTGCCATCTGCACACTGAGGAGCCCTTTCCTGTTTCCTTCCATGGCCTCCAGGAACCGGTAGGTTAAGCCCTGGTTCTGAGTTCCATGTCCCCAGGCCCCAGAGCAGTGGAGGGCCAGGCAGTGCCAGGAGGTAAGGTGAGGAGTTTTTTCCGAATGTGTATACGGGGGCTCGCCCACCGCTGATCAGAAGAGACCCCGGAGTGCCCAAATGCACGACAGCCACTGCCAGCCCTAAACCTCGTGCAGAGCCTTCTGCATGTTGAATAATCATCTCACTTCCTCCTTCAGGGCCCTAGAGGACAGGCTGCCCAGGAGTACACCCAGCGAGTCCCCGTGAGCCACTGGAAAGAGCCCTGTAAGTCGCCTTTGTCAGAGCTGCCTGGGGTGTATTACTCAGCTGACGCGCTCACACTCCCTCTTCCCCAGGTTTGTGAGGCCCCATCGCCCACCCCCAGAGGAGGTGGCTGCTGCTGTGGTACCTAGTCCTCCGAGGAGCCCTGAGAGTTCCTGCCCCTCCCCTTCTGCCATGGAAGCCATTCCATGGAGCCAATCAGAAGATGAGGGCTCCAGCAGCCAAGACGAGGAGGGGCCAAGCACCGCAGAAGTCTCAGAAGATGTCCTGTGTTTGAAGATGACCAGGGTGCTGTTTTTCCTGCTCGCGAAGTACTGTGCCAAGGAGCCAACCTCAAAGGCGGAAATGCTGAGCAGCGTCATCAAGGAGCACCACCACCACTTCCCAGAGATCTTTAGCCGCTCCTCACTGTGCCTGCAGCTGGTATTGGGCGTTGACGTGAGGGAAGTGGATCCCATTAACCATATCTATGTCCTGGGTGCCACCCTGGGCCTCACCTATCATGAGGTGGCAAGCGATGGGCGCAGCATGCCCAAGACTGGCCTTCTGATCTTGCTCCTGTGTGTAATTGTTGGGGAGGGCGACAGTGCCTCTGAGGAGAAAGTGTGGAAAGTGCTTAATCATATAGGGGTGCATGAGGGTTGTGAGCATCGCATCTATGGGGAGCCCAGGGTGCTCATCACTGGCCTTGAGGGGCCCGGACAACACTGATGCTTTCATGCCCTGAGCAAAGTGCAGGCCCGGTGTGCACGGTCGATGGCACAGCCACACCCTCCTTTTACCACTGCACAGCCAAGGCAGTGAGGTCCTCCACAGCGACACTCCTAACACGCCCATGCCTTGGTCCCCAGAGGGAACCTGGCAGATTGCTGCTTAGCCCAGTGGGTTCGCTCGGTGTCCCCCGGCCGCCTGGCAGACGGATGAGGAGAAGGGGTGCTTCTTGCTGCCGTTCCTCAGCCTGCTCGAGCCCCAGCCACCCTGCGCAGACACTGCTATCCACCCCGTGTCTTCCCGGCCACGCCATCCGAGGGCACTAGCCGTTGGCCTCCACACACCACGTTCTCTCCCTGACCGGCGTCAGCAGGGACCCCCATGCTGATGCATGCCCAGGGTTTGAACTCGGCTATCCTCTGGGCCTTGGTGCTTTGAGGGGTGCCCATCAAGGGCGGTGGCCACGCAGAGCAGCCCGTCTAGCACATTCTCCCCACATGCAGGGCCATGTCTCTCAAAGCCCCCCAGAGATTTCCATGAAGCAGAAATGCCCCCAAACTAGACTGCTGAGCAGCCCGGTGCCCAGGCACTGTGCCCCAGTGCATGAGACCCAGGGTCCCGCTTGCAGCCTGCCGACACTGGCATCTCGGTCCTGCCGTTTCCTACTGGCATGACTCTGGGCCTGTTCCTTGACCTCTGTGAGGCTCCATGACTGCACGGGGATACTAGTAGCACCTGCTTAACAGGCCCTGAGCAGTCATTGGGACGTGCAGCAGGTAGCGTGTACATGACACTGAATGTGGTTGCCACAAAGGGTGTTTGGTCCAACAGCAAGTCTGAAATGAGTGAGCTTCAGCACTGATCCGTCTGGGGCCTTCGGCTCCTGCAGGAAATATTGCACCCCCAGCAAGTGGGTGGCTTCCTCGTCTATTGCTGCACACGTGGGCTGTAGCTCCCACAAAGAAGTTGTAAACATGGGGAAAAGTTATGTTGTTAAAAAGCATTTCCTCCAATGGTCATTATAGTATCCAGCTAGTTTTTTGAGCAAGTTTTTTCTAACTTACAAGGAACAGAAAATTTCCATGCTCTAAAAGTAGTTTCAAGTGTGAAGGAAAAGAAGGAAATAAATGCCATTTATTTTATAAAAGTAAAGTTATCCTGTTCACAAAACATACAGAGAGAGAGAGAGAGAGAAAACTGAAGATTAACGTTGGTTACAAGTATAGATGAAAAATCCTACATAAAATACCAGCAAACCAAACCCAGCAAGAAAAAAAGAATACCACAACATAAGAAAAGAGGGATTATTCCAGGAGTGCAATTTAATATTAGGAAATCTAGACATATAGTTCATCACAACAATTAGGTAAAGAAGAAAACCTGTAGGAATGACAAAAATTTAATATCTTAAATTTATTTTAAAAGTCTCTTAAGAAAATAAGAAACATATCTATAAATGGGGCAAAAGAGTAAAGAAAACAAAAAAGTTCAGCTTCACTGGTATTAAATAGATGTAAATTTTAAAATAAGATACTAGTTCTTTGTAGTCAAACTGGCTACAATTTAGACACTTAGTGATATCAAAAATTCAGACAAACAGGGCATGCCCACGTTCCACCTCTAAGATGAGAGTTATTATAGGGCTAATTAGCAAGCCCCACCAAAAGCATTAAAAATGGACATACATGTGGAATCAATAATCACACATCTAGGAATTTATTCAAAGGAAGCAATTCAATATTTTCACAAAGACTTAGCCACAGAATAGTCATCTCTGCATTGTTTATACTAAGAAAAAAACAAAAATAAACTAAATGTCCAACAGTAGCGAGTTGGTCAAATAAATTGTGGTACTTTCATACAATGAATTTCTATATGCGCATTGAAGGTATAGAAGAATAATGAACTTAAAAAAATCTCAATACATTAAGTAAAAAGTTTATGAAAGAGTATATAGAATATAGAGAGAAGACTGGTTATAATAAAATGTTAATAGTGATTGCCTCTGAGTGGTAAGAATATGGGTGACTTTTATATCCTTTCAGGTTTTCTTTTTGTATATCTGTGTTTTCTACATGGTCTATAATAAACATGTATTACTTTGCTAAAGAAAAACTCAATAAAAGAGTGTCTTTTAATGCCTATACTTTTAAACTCAAAAGTTCCACTTCTTTAAATTTGTCCTGATAATCATATGTCCACGTAAATATTTATGTACAAGAACACACATTATTATAATAGTAATAGCCAAAAAAGACCAACTAAGTATTGAACAATAATTATAAAATACGACAGCTATTATGATAGCTATAGAATGGAATAGTGGGCAACTATTAAAAATCATGAGGTGAAGGAATATTTAAATACATTTTAAAATTCAGTGAAAAAGGCAGATTATAAAACAATAAATATAATACGAAGCTAATCAGAAACAAAATCTATGTAGAAAAAACTAAAAGGAAATATACCAAAAGGAGCATCAACTATTGTATACTCCGAGTGATAAGATCACAGGTGATTTGTATATTTTCACCTTTCTGCATTTTACATTTTTTCACAATGTACCTAATTTTAAACTCCAGAAAAAAAACACTTAAGTTTGCATCTGAGGAGCAAGGAGAGAGAAAAGGTAGAACATAACAATAAGTATAAACATAGAAAACTCTGGAAACCAATATATCAAGATGTTAAGAATGGTTAATTCTTGGTTATTTGAAGAAAATGATAACCTGTGCATCTGTACATCATTTCATTTACTTTGTCCCTAAAAGATGCTGATATGTAAAGTGGTGGCATACAAATGCTCTGACTAAATTTTATAAGAGAAACACATCACATAATAGTTTAGTCAATAAAGGCATCTTGACTGAAGCATTAAAGAAAAAAGAATGGTTAATTCTTATTGATAGGAGCATGGCTGAAGGTTACTTTTGTAGGGATGTTTTTCTATTTTTTTTATTTTCTAAAAATAAAAAAATAAGATAAATAAAACGAAATGAGAGCGCTATAGATATTTCCACTCATTGGTTCTTGAACAGTGAGGACACTTTTGATATTCTGGGAGAGCGCAGTTTGTTCCTGGAATGGGAGGGAGTATCCATAGCCACTGCTTTCCTCCCCTACCAGTTAAATACTGCAAAGGTGCTCATCACTCCATTCTACTGCATGCCAGGAAGCCCCTCCCCTTACACCGACAGCCCCACAAACCACGGGCATGTACCTCTAGGCCTCCAGAACCTCCAGTCACGCAGAGTCTCCAGGCAGAAGCCTCTGTCCCCTGCCATGGCCCTCTACCCTGGCTCTCCTGCCATCTTCCCCCGGCCTCTAGCCTGAGCTCCAGGAAGGCCAGGACGTAGTCTATCTCAAATCTCGCCTCTGTGTCACAGCACCTTGCATAGAATAGAGTGGCTGGGCAAATACCATTTGTGAGACTTTGAAAGGAAGGCAGCTATGAAACCGGACCTCGGTGCCAGACGTGGGAGTACAGGGACAAGGATACCCACAGTGTGTTTCCAGCCCAGAAGTGTTTGCACCCAGCCCGCTGCTTGGCTACTTCTCCTAGGGGCACGGCTGTGCTGGCTAGCCTCATGGGTAAAGGCTGCCACCTAGTGGAAAGGAGTAGGCATGGCTGCCCATGATAAAACGGTTCAAACAGGTCTTTGAAATAAAAACACACAAATCATCACAATGAGTGAACAGTGGGGACCAATGTGCTGTCTGGGTAAGGGCATGGCAGTAGTGAAGTCCCTATGGCATCAATACAAACTTACCGTGATGCGATTGGTTTCCTTTGTTTCAAACTGAAGGTGCACAACCCATCTCACTGCCAAAGGCTTACAAATTAACCTGAAGGGTCAAGTTTCATAATGCTTACTCACGGTTTCTGTGGAAACCATCTGTGGATGGTTTCTGTGGTAATCCCATAACTTTAAAATCATTCTACCATTTTCAATATTATTTCTTACTTAGTAGGGAGATGATGGAATTTGTCTACCATAAAAAGTATGTAAAGGGAGAAATTGCCTTTGCTCGAAGGTCACATAATGAAAGGAATGAAAAAAGAACTTTTTCATTAAAACAAGTTAGTCCTTTAAATAGTTTCTGGCTATCCCAAGCCACAGACTAGTGTTTTTAGAAAAAAACCTTCTAGGAACAACAACAAAAGAAAAAAAAACACCTCAGGTCAAAATTGCACAGCCCTTGTATTTTCCCTTCAAATATAAGCCAAGCACTGGCTGTCGACCTGAGCACAGGGAAACTTCTCAGTGTCCTCTAACATCAGACTAGAAGGAGGCCCCTTTGCTCAAGCTCACACATAACAAGCCTGTGTGTGTTAAATACCTCAGGCTTGGCCTCTGGCAAGTGACGCCTGTCTTTCAATGCAGTGAACTGGAGGCAGTCGATCTAGACTTGGAGCTTCACAGACCACACAGACTTCATGGTGGCAGGACTGCTATACTACACTAGCAGGGTGAGAAGCCCATTCTAGACAAGCACCCTTGAAAAGCAAGGCAGACAATCTTTTTTGTTTTTTTCTTTTCTAGTTGAGCCAGGGGAAATCCTAGCCGGCATAACTAGAAAGTCTGTGAAACTCAAGAGGTAACACCTTCCCTGCTTCTAAACACCAGCACAATAACAGAGCTCAGAGTAAAGTGGGGCAACCTCCATAACACCTTTCCTCTAGACTATGGCAAGTTTTGAACTGAATGCTTTGTCTTCACTTGTCCTACTTTGGCCCAAACTATAGTAATATTCTTAAAGTCCAATTCTGGCCATTTCATATCTCACCTCCAACCACTGTTCGAAAACCTTCCATGCCTCCAGACTGTCTATGGGAAAAAGTCGAAGCACCTCAGTATACAAGGTCTGACAATCAAGTTCACGAACTTGCTGCAATGATATTGCTAACGTTTTTTGATATCAGGATTATTCACTATGAATTTATACCAACTGGACAGTTAACCAAGTTTACTATCTGGAGGTGCTGAAAAGGCTGCGTGAAAAAGTTAGATGACCTGAACTTTTCATCAAAAATTCATGGCTCTTGCATCACAACAATGCACCAGCCCACACGGCACTGTCTGTCAGGAAGTTTTTAGCAAGTCAACAAATCACTGTATTGGAATGCCCTCCCTACTCACCTGATCGAGCGCCCAATGACTTCTTTCTTTACCCAAAGATAAAGGAAATATGGAAAGGAAGACATTTGGATGACATTCAGGACATCCAGGGTAATACAATGCCAGCTCTGATGGCCATTCCAGAAAAAGTGTTCCAAAATTGCTTTGAAGGGTGGACCTGGCACTGGCGTCGGCGCATAGCTTCCCAAGGGGAGTACTTTGAAGGTGACCATAGTGATATTCAGCAATGAGGTATGGAGCACTTTTTCTAGGATGAGTTCACGAACTTAATTGTCCAACCTCGCAGTATTCAAGGCCCCCAAAAATGTGGCTCCGATCTAACTTTCCAAACATATTTGACATAATTCAAACATACTGACATAATTCACCCATGATGAGCCTATGCTCCAACCAAACTACATCGATCACTGTTCAAGTGGATCAATTATATTTTTTCACCTCTCCAGCAGTGAAAAAAATCAGGTCACCCCTAAAAGCCATTAGGACCTTCCCAATATAAATGGCCTGCCCAGAAAAGAAGTATCTTCACACGTGCCATCACACAAGACACTGCCTTTGGAAACACAGATTCATCCAAGGAGGAGTCAAGGGTTTATATCTCCCAGCACCTGACCTGCGTTATTTAATGCTTGCTCTGGAACACACTAGTCTACTGTTTTGCAAATGTTTTTGGAGTTTTGACATTTCCTTGGTTCTTATACTTGTTTATTTTTTTAAACTTTTTATTTATTTAGTTAGTTTTTTTTAGGGCAGTGTCACTGGCCCTCATATGTGAGACCCGAACCAGGGCCGCTGGCTTCCCAAGCCAGCGCTTAACCACCGCGCCACTCAGAGGGCCCTATTTTTTATATCACTTTTGTAAAACTCACCAAACCCACCCCAAAATGCTGTAACTTCAAAAAAATAATAAAGTCAGTTCAGATTAATTTGGCTTTGAGAATTTTAGAGCAATTTTTTAAGGCATCCTGAGATCCTATGAGACACTTTGGAATGTCCCTAAAACTGGGGTTGAGAATCTCTGTGCTGGCAAATATGTTTGCCTCTCTATGCTTTTATTGTTTTCACCTACAAAATGAGAACGCATGATGCTCCTACTCTCTCCCAAGTCTCTCAGCCTGGATATTATGAGAACATGTGCTGCATATAAAGAATCTTGTTGTCCCCAGAATGAAAGAGTCATATGTAACCCAGATAAAACAATTTAACCATAACTCCAAAATCCCCTTATGGTAGTAAACATTCTAACTCTTACCAACCAAATATGACCCACTATCACATTATTGGATAACACAAAGACATAGAGTTCTATCAGGCTGCTGAAAGACATTATGTTACTGAACTTACACTCGGAGACCATGATGCTTGGGAAGGTGTGCATGAAACTTCCAAACAGAATTGCCTGTGGGAAGAAACTGGATTTGGAGCTGGCTTTAGCTTCTGTGAACAGAGGAGCTCCTTCTAAGGTAGCAATGGGAGTTCAGGTCTTGGAGAAGATAACCTGCCTCAACTTCCATGGGCTTCTCTGTTGAAATGTTTCTTTCTGCAGAGAGATCATAAGTGAAGCACTGGGAGAAGAGACTGGAAAACACACATAGGGCTCTCTTCTAAGAGGTACATTTTGTCCCCACAAAGCCATTTTGTTCATAATCACAAACAGCAAGTTCTTTTTGATAGAATTCTTTTATTGCAACAGTCTCTTACAGGTTGGACTTCTCCAAAGAGCAGTCTGTGGAGAATTCCAATCTTAGACTATAACTGCAACTGTAAATAGGAGGTGTACAAGGCACCAGAGAGTTTCAGGCCAAAGGGAAGGTGACAGACCGTGCAGGTTGCAGCTCTGCCTCCAGGCTGTACAAGGAGCCCGTCCCAAGGAGACTGGGAAAGAGTCCAAGTCATTCTGAAAGGATTCTAGGAAGGGATCCAAGAACTGGAGACCTATCTCAGAGCCAGAAAAGACCTCTAGAGATCATTTGCTATAGCCCTTTTACAGAACACAAAGATTTATGCTAATTGTACGTAGGCTTAATGTTAGAAAGGTATCATTTGGTAACTTCGCATGAAAATAACTACTGTGAAGTAAACAATACACGTGTACAATCTCAAATAATAAGATTAAATAACACTGTAAGATTCTATGACTATTTTTGCATATGAAAAAGGTCAGCATAGCTTAGCTAATCTGACAGTGTTACACAGTCCGTCCTGCTCCTTAAGTGTGTCTTCTTCCCCATCCTGTTGAGTCACTGCTTAGGTCTCTAGGTGCCTCCAGCTCTTACCAGAATCAGGTGATTTTGACCATCGCAAAGGCCCAGAGAAACCCTGAAGCGATGGACTAGCACTTGGTTTCCCTTAGGAATTTCCACATGTTTAGAGAAGGGGGTTCAGATGAAACCAAAGCCATTTTCAGAGCCAATTATACATCCCAGCAGGAGGCTGCTTATTTCCCAGGTCAGAAGCGAGGCCAAACGAAACACACAGCACCGCACTATACCCATTGTTCTTGCCTCCTCAGCCATAAGAGATCATAAGTTCCAGATCTCCCAAGACTTGGCAAATTAGTTGGCAGATGAACATAAGGGAAATCTATTCCATGTCTGAAGAAGCTAAAACGCCCCCTGTCTGGGACATTGAAAAGAAGATCACTGCATTGGACGAAATGTGGGATTAGGCCTCTTACAGCTCTGGGGCTCCAGGAACACAAAAGGGGGGTGAAATAATAGCGATCACACTGATGATCCCTGACTGGTATGCAGCACTTTGAAATTGACGAACAACTTGCTCCTCCATTATTACAGTTGATCTTCACAATACCTTTACGAAGCCAATGTTGTTAGGATGATTTTAGAGATGGGAAATTTATTCACAGAGAAATGAGTCAGTAACCCAGAGTTATGCAGCTGGTGAATAGTAGAGCTAAGACCCAAACACCCCTTTCCTGGCAATACAGGGCCTGTGAACAGAAGACAGTCTCGTGTTTTCCTGTGGTCCTATCACCCTTTTTGGAGGGACTCCAAGATGAAGACCTTGCAGAAGACACAATCTAATCCTCTCTTGGAATTTTCTGCGCAGCTGTGGAACATGCGATCAAGGACGTCTGTCATACTACGGCAGAAAGCCATAATTAGCAGAGTAAAATCTACTCTTGAGGGAGTTCCTATTCCTTTTTAGATTTCTCAGCATGGAGTTCTCTATCTCCAAGGAGGAACATTACTCTTCGATTTATTGTGAGTGCCTATGTCTGAGTCCTTAAGAAGTAAACAGAGGATTATTTGTTTTACTAGAATAGTAAACATACCAAGAGGAAATAATTTTAAGTAGCAGCACCACTGTGGGCTTCATAATGACCAGAAGTTAGTAGCATCTCATTCATTCAGACCCTAAAAGTGCAGAAGTGAGCACTGATGTCTATCTTCTTTTTTTTTAAGATTTTATTGGGGAATTGGGGGAGGGGAACAAACAAGTTGCTGTCCTTTTGTTCTTCAGTCTAGTTGCGGAGGAAGTTACTTCACTGGCCCATGTTGGTATCGTCATTGCGTTCTTCCCATATGAGGCAGATCTGCCGCTGGCGTCTGGATGGCCACTCACCGGGGCTATTGGCAGCTCACGCTGTCTGCCGGTCACGCACTGTAGCCTATGGCAGCCCACTGCAGCAGGGGCTGCAGCCTACACCATTGCCGGTGTAGGTGGAGCTGTTGTTAGCTGTAGAAGGCAGTATCACTGGCCCTCATATGTGGGATCCGAACCGGGGCCACTGGCTTCCTAAGCCAGCGCTGAACCACAGTGCCACTCGGCCGGCCCTTTCCTTACCTTTTTCCACCCTAAAACAGAGGTCAGGGAAATTATGCAATAATGTAACTCAGTCTCAGCCATATTTGTTCATCACTGAGACTCTTTCATCTTGAAGAGCAGTGATGAATCTACCTGAAAAGGAATATCCTAAAATGTCCCCCCTCAGCAATTTCTCCAGCTCATGAAGAAGAGATTGTAGTTTGCAAATAGTGTGTAGGTGGACCTCTGATTATGAATGTGATGGAGTAGCTTGTAGCCGACTAATATTCCTACTGAGAATAACTAGGAAAGCCACATAAAATTTTAAAACATCTGTTTAAAGACACAAGAGCAATGATAAGGCAACAGGACTTTGGGAAAGAGAGGTGATAACACTCTGAAATCATTTTTGTTTTTCCTCAGGATGTTTGTTCATTCTGGGCATATGGCAAACGTGCAGGAATATGAGTAAGGGTCTGGACTGAGGGCCTCTACTAAGAGGAAAGAAACCACCAGAGCTTTGGGTAGTCTTTTGGGGACAGAGAAAAAAATATTTTAAGTTTGAAGAGCCAGTATTTTGGTGAGAAAAAAGGGGGAAACTGAGGCCAATATTCTGTCAGTTTTTTCCGCAAGATAGTTACTGAATTCTGAAACTGCAGTAACCAAAAAATTAAGAAAATGACTGTCAAACTAGAATTTTATACATAGCAAAAATACCTTTCATAAAAGAAGGCAAGATTTTAGGGAGAAAGTGGCAGCAGTAGCAGCATAGCTTTTTTTTTTTTTTTTAGCTGAACCATCCTGCCACCTGTTGGCAGCTCAGCGGCAGCTCAGCTTGGGCTGGGCATCGAACTTCTGTTGCTCAAAGCTCAGCTCACACTCTTGAGTGAGCTCTTAACCAACTGAGCCACTCGGCCAGCCCTGGCAGCATAGCTTTTGAATCTCCCTAAATCACCCACTTAAATCAGATAGAGTGATAGATACGAGCAAAATAAACCCATAAACAATATCTACAATGAAACTAGGTGAAAAGGTATCACAAAGAAACTGAAAATATGAGCAGGTGGAGATAATCCACTAATATCTACAAGACAGTACAGTATCAGCTTCAGCTGAGAGGAAGCAGAAGGAATAAATAGCAGCATCTGAAATACCTGAAAATAGGACTACCCCCAAATAGTCAACATGTATAATACTTACTGCAAAGCACAGCGGACCATTTTTTAGGACAACAGTCACAGGACGAAGGCATTCTGCACACTCCAATGTATGAGTAACTACAAGAGGTCTGAGGAGTTGAGCAGTCTGGGCTTGAGGAAATCTAATAATTCATCAGCCAGGAGACGGCTTCCACTCTGGGATGCAGTATGCTGGAAAGAACATCATTCCCATAGTTAAAACAAAATGCAAGCCAGACTAACTTCAAATTCATGAATTTTTCTAATGCACTAGAGCTGAGGTTGCAGAGCAGCCCATTGGCCCCAAATCTGAGAATACAGTCCTTGGAGGAGGAAAGAGATGTGAACACTCACTTATCTGGAGTAAGCTGACTGAAAACTGAGACAATGCCAGCTGGAAATATCAATGAATTGCTGAAGGCGAAATGTGCACTGGCAGGACAGGGTGACACCTCTGGGGGCCTCAGAAACTGGGGAAGGCCACGCTCTTTTGCAGACTCTTTCTTTCTCCATGAACCATACTGGTGCTTTCAGAAAAGATGAGAAAGAGTCCTAAGAATGGACCACTGAGACACAGAC
Organism: Aselliscus stoliczkanus; assembly: GCA_033961575.1. Lineage (NCBI taxonomy): Eukaryota > Metazoa > Chordata > Mammalia > Chiroptera > Hipposideridae > Aselliscus > Aselliscus stoliczkanus. The sequence continues at coordinate 33,249 of JAWWOG010000061.1, forward strand.
CTTGGAAAGAGGAACATCAGCCATGCAGAAGGGATAAGATTCTCATGCATTTCCCCTGTTTCCCCAGGGAAAGAAAATGCCTTACTCTGTGGGGGATAGGACAACAAACTCGTCACCTCTAGGGCACTGGTGGAAGCACACTGCACCTGGGAGGAGGAAACGGAAAAAGGGCTCCTCCTGGGGGAAAGTCAGAAATATGTGCTGGGCCCACTACACAGGGAAGAGGCAAAAGGCTTGCCATACCCCTGAGACCAAGCAACATAGTACCTAAGACCAAGGTTGAAGCAGAACAGAAAATGCCCCCTTCCAATTCCCCAAATCACTAAGCAAAGCAAATCACGCAAGTAGCAGCAGAATACTCCTGGGAAAGGGACAGAAGAGCAAGAAGAGCATGCAAAGAGATGATCCGAGACACAGTGTAAAGGGAAGACCTAAAGCTCAGTGTTGAAAAGACATTGCTAGGGAAAAGCAAGTCCCTCCCTAAGCATAAGGAATCACTACAGGAATTTGAAGCCTGTGGCGCACTGAGGATAGGCCCACCAACATCCTCAAACCTAGTCCAACTCCCAACCAGGTTAACTCAAAACTCTGCTCTAAAGCCCTACCAGGAGGAAATGCGTGCCCATTTCCAGGCATGTCCATGCAAAGACTTGTAAGGAAATGTTCATAAAAGTATTATTCACAACGCCGCCACGTGAAAACATTCTAATGTTCATCAACTAATAAATGGATCAACAAAATATGGTACAGCCATACAATGGAATACTGTTAAGCAATACAAAGGAACAAAATACTGATACGTACTCCAACATAGATGAACCTTGAAGACTCAATATTGTATGATTCAATTTATATGAAATTCCAAAGAAGGAAAATCTATAGACCCAGAACGCAGATTAGTGGTTGCCTGGGGTAAGAGGTACAAAGGTGATTGATTTACGGTGTGAGGGATCTCTGGGGTGATGGCAACATTGTAAAAATCGATTTTTGTGATGGCTGCACAACTGTAAATTCACTAAAAATCATTGAAGTGTACACTTTAAAAGGTGAATTGTACAGTATGTAAATTCTATCTCTATAAGGCTATCTTTTCAAATGAAGGAGAAATAGACTTTCTCAGAAAAACAAAAATAATGATGAAAATCACAGCCAGTGATACTACTCCACAGGAAATCTTAAGGGAGTTTTCAGGCTGAAGAAATATATTAGGTTGAAATGTGGATCTTCGCAAACAAATCAAGAAGGCTAAAAAGAAATAAATTAAGGTAAAATAAATTGATTTTTAATATTTAATTGATCTAAAAGATGACTGCCTAAAGCAAAGACTAGCAAAATATTATGCCAGAGTAGCTATAGCAACAACAGATGAAAACTTCAGAACAAAGAATATTAGAAATGAAGAACATTACATAATAAAAAGGCCAACTTACCAATAAGATATAAAAATCCTAAATGCGTGTGCACTTAATAGAGCTTAAAAATACATTAGCTAAAAACTGACACAACTGGGAGGATCCAAGCCCAGTGCCTGCTCCTCTGGGATCCTCAGCTTCTCAGTTCCATCCCTACACGTAAACCAATCTCCTCACTTCTTCAAATCACTGCTAAAGAGGCTGATGGCACTGGAAAGGGAAATAGCTGAGGTCGCCTCCCCTTCCCCGGACTGCTCACTGTTAAGCCAAGTTGTTGTTGGACGTTGCTGCAGTGCTGGTGGATGCTGGGGTGGTTCTGCCCAGGGTTCTCTCCAAACCACTCCAGTCCGAAGGACACAGAACAAAACTAGGTCTCATGCAGAGGACGCACACGGGTGCTTCCAGAACCCTCATGGCTCCCTAAGCCCACCTGGCGGTCCACCCTTTGCACATGCCCAGTGTACAACCTGACCACTCCAGGGCCAGTCTGGATTTCTCTTCTCCAGGTTTTTGAGGTAGCTGAGAGGCTTGGACCCAGGCTGTGCCAAAGGGAGGCCTTGCATGTGCTGAACACTAGACTCTTGGCTTTTAAAGTTTCATAGCAGAGAGTGCACAGGCTAATCAATCTGGTGAGGCTCCAGTAAACCTGCTAGGCAGCTTAGATCAATGACCATCAAAAATTCTGATTCCTGGGATCCAAGATGGCAGAGTAGATAAATGCTGTGCTTGCCTCCTCCTGGGACCACATTAAAATTACAACTAAAATATAGAACAATCAACCTGGAGAAGCATCTGAAGTCTAGCTGAACAGAAGTCCTATGGCTAAGAAGATAAAGAAGATGCCACGTTGAGACTGGTAGGAGGGGCAGAGACATGAAACAGCTGGCCCCATACTTGCATGTAGCAATTGAGAACTGGGAGGGATATCTCGGCCACAGAGCCCCACCCTGAGGAGGAGCAAGGGAACCCAGCCCGCACCAGGCTCCCCAGTCAGGAATACTGGTGCCAGGAAGAGGAGCCCCCACATCTAGCTGTGAAAAACAGCAGGGATTCCAACCATCCGGGAGAGACAGAAGGCTGTAGGAAACCCAGAGGTCCTATTAAAGGGTCAGTGCACAGACTCACTCACTCACAGGCCCTCACCCTGGACTCTGGTTGAGGTACGGTGACTTGGTAGGAGTCAGAGATATACAGGGCGAGACTGAGTTGTGTGACTTCAGGGCAACCACTAGAGGGACAGTCGCCACTTCCTCTGTGCAGAATCCTCTTCCTGCGCAGTCAGAAGAATCTTTCCTGTGTAAAGCCCTCCCCCACATGGCCAAATCTGAATCTGCATTGGCCTGGGGAGCTCTGCTCGCTCCACTCTGGTGACTCCCTGGGACCCTTCCCCACCCAACTTGTACCGCATGAGGCTCTATCCGCGGTTGAGCCTAATGGGAGCTGGCAGGTGACAGATGGCCTCAGGGTGCACTAGGATTTTTGCAGAATCACCCCAGGCCCGGTGCTGGTGGCAGCTGCCTTTGGTTTGCATCATGACCTCTCCCACATGTCTCCAGGTTCAGCACAGTGAGTGACCAACTTCTTTGATTTTTTTGAGGGCAGTGTCACTGGCCCTCATGTGTGGGACCCGAACTGGGGCCACTGGCTTCCCAAGCCAGCGCTTAACCACTGCACCACTCGGCCGGCCCATGCAGCTCTAACCAGGTATGCCCCAGACAGTCACAGGGAGTGGGTGACCTAGACCTACACTGGAGCCCCTCCCATGAAGCCCCAGAACCAACATACCCGGAAGTCGGCATCAGACCACAGCAGAGCACAACCCAATTAACTCTACAAACAGCACACCCAAAGGGCAGTATTAGCAGGCAGCAGAGTGCACTGGGGTGAATCCTGCTCTGTGGGGTAAGCCCCCAATACAGCAGCCCATAAGCTGTGGCTGTAACCATACCACACAGCCAGTCATCCTGAGAGTCAATACTACCTACTGATGTGCCAATAGCAATCAAGGCTCAACTATAACAGGAAGGCATACACCACCCATACAAGGGACACTCCTGGAGCACGCCGGTGCAGGTGACCAGGGAGCTTGTGCCAGTGAGGCCCACAGAGCACTTCATACACAAGGCTACCGGGCCAAGATTGAGAGATGTAGCAGATCTACTTAATACATCGAAACAAACAAAAAGAGACAGCCAAAATGAGGAGACAAAGAAAGAAGTACTAAATGAAAGAACAGGAGAAAACTCCAGAAAAAGAACTAAATGAAATGGAGGCAAGCAACCTACCAGGGACACAGTTCAAAACAATGGTTATAAGGATGCTCAAGAAACGTAGGGGAAGAATAGACGAACTCAGTGAGAACTTCAACAAAGAGATAGTAAGCATAAGAAAGGACATAGAAATCATAAAAAAGAACCAGTCAGAAATGATGACTACAATAACTGAAATGAAGAATACATGAGAGGGAATCAACAGATTAGATGAAGCAGAGGATCAAATCCATGGTTTAGAAAACAAGGTAGTAGAAAACACCCAATTAGAGCAGTAAAAAGAAAAAAAAAATTTAAAAAGCATGAGGATAGTTTAAGAGGCCTCTGGAACATTAAGCATAACAACATTTGCATCATAGGGGGACCAGAAGAAGAAAGCAAGCAAGGGATTGAGAACCTATCTGAAGAAATAATGACTGAAAACTTTCCCAACCTTGCAAAGGGAACAAACAAGTCCAGAAAGTGCAGAGTCCCATACAAGATGAACCCCAACAGGCCCATACCAAGATATATTATAATTAAAATGGCAAAGGTTAAAGACAAAGAGAGAATCCTAAAAGCGGCAAGAGAAAGACACCTCCCATAAGATTGTCAGCTGATGTCTCCACAGGAACTTTGCAGGCCAGAAAGGATTGACACAAAATATTCAATGTGATGAAAGCAAGGACCTACAAACAAGATTACTCTACCCGGCAAGGCTATCACGAAAAATTGAAGGACAGATAAAGAGCTTCCAAGACAAAAACAAAACAAAACAAAACAAAACAAAAAACAAAAAAAAAAACCTTAAAAAGATCATCACCACCAAACCACTATTACAAGAAATGTTAAAGAGACTTCTTTAAGAAGGTGGGGAAAAAAGAACATAAATATGAATAAAACGGTAATAACTATGTATGTATCAATAATCACTTTAAATGTAAATGGGTTAAGTGCTCCAATCAAAAGAAATAGCATAGGGCCCGCCAAGTAGTGCATTGGTTAAGAGCTGGCTTGGGACGCCAGTGGCCACGGTTCAGATCCCGCATATGAGGGCCAGTGACACTGCCCTCTACAGCTAACAACAGCTCCACCTGGAGCTGGGCTGTGCAAGCCCCGGCGATGGTGTAGGCTGGAGCCCCTGCTGCAGTGGGCTGCCATAGTCTACAGTGAGTGGCCGGCAGCCAGCGTGAGCGGCTGGCAGCCAGCGTGAGCTGCTAAGAGCCGCGGTGAGCGACATCCAGAGGCCAGCGACCAATCTACCTCATCCAGGAAGAGCGCAATGACGATACCAACATGGGCCAGTGAAGCAACGTCCTCCGCAACTAGACTGAAGAACAAAAAGAGAGCAACGTGCCTGTTCCTCTTCCCCAATTCCCCTACACTGTTCCCCTCCCCCAAATCCCCAATTAAAAAAAAAATCTTAAAAAAAAAATGACATAGCATAGCTGAATGGATAAGAAAACAAGACCCAGAGGGCCGGCCAAGTGGCACAGTTGGTTAAGAGCTCGCTCAAGAGTGCAAGCTCTGAGCAACAGGGTTGCCTGTTGGATTCCCGGCCTGAGCTGAGCAACCGCTGAGCTGCCAAAGGTGACAGGATGGCTCAGCTAAAAAAAAAAAAAGAAGAAAGAAAGAAAACAAGACCCATACATATGCTACCTACATGAGACTCACTTCAGATTGAAAGACAAACAGACAGAAAGGGATGGAAAAAGATTTTTCATGAAAATAGAAACAAAGACATCCTGCGGTAGCAATACTTATACTAGACAAAATAGACTTTAAAACAAAGGCTATAACAAGAAACAAAGGACCCAGAAATTCCACTTCTGGGTATTTATTAGAAGAAACCCGATAGGGTCGGCCGAGTGGCTCAGTTGGTTAAGAGCTCACTCAAGAGTGCGAGCCGCACTCTGAGCAACAGCAGTTCGATGCCCAGCCCGAGCTGAGCAGCCGCTGAGCTGCCAACAGGTAGCAGGATGGCTCAGCTAAAAAAACACAAAAAGAAACCCAAAACACTACTTTGAGGGGACGTGTGCATCCATATGTTCATTGCAGCATTGTCTGCAATGGCCAAGATGTGGAGGCGGCGTGGGTGTCTGCAGATGGATGAAGGGATAAAGAGGTGGTACATACATGCAGAGAGGTAGGTATTTTATCCATGTTTAGAGATAGTGAAGAACCAAGGACAAGAAGATGAATGTTTCAACTATTATTGTGCGATTCAGCATTTCTAGAATGACACTTAGGGAACATCAGAGAGAGAAAGGCCTGTAAAGAGCGTCTAGTCCAGCCCTTCTGTTTCACAAAAGGGGTAAATGTGTCCCAGAAGTGAAAGGAGACATTCAAGATTACCCACCTACTGAAAGAGAAGGGACTAGAACTTTAGCCTCCTAAGTGCCATTACGTATATGGCCAATGCACTGTGACCATGGTTTACAGACAACTCATCAAAACACTTTATGGAATGGAGAAAAAAAGGGCATTAAATTGGGAGTCGGGGGCCGGCTGAGTGGCGCATTGGTTAAGAGCTGGCTTGGGACGCCAGCAGCCCCGGTTCAGATCCCACATATGAGGGCCAGTGACACTGCCCTCTAAAAAGAAAAAAAATTGGGAGTTGGAAGACCTGGATCCTATCCCAGTTTTGCCAAGTAAGCTTGACTTAGACCTTTGGGGTTTTAATTAGTCCACCTGTGAAATATGGGGTGACAATAACAAAATCAACAAGAGGTGGCAAGTCTTGGATTCATGACAGAGGCAGATTCAGTTTTTGTGGGGCCTGAGGCTTATAACAGTAGGGGCCCTCTTTAAGGAAAAGAATATAAAATTACCAACACACAGTTAGGATCGAAAGTAAATATTTAAAATGAGAAAAGTAATACAATAGAGGACACATTTGGAAAGTCAACAAACATTAGACATATCTCAAAATTCAAGAAAAATGACGTGAGGAAAGCATAGTTTTATTAACTACCTGATACAGCTCTGTAATATATCATTCCCACTTTTCTTGTCTGCTATAGTTAGAGGCTCACAGGACTCGGCAAATTGTACTCAGTTAGGATTTATTATGGTAAGGACACAGAGCGGGGTGCCACAGGGAAAAGCCAGAGGCAGGGCCTGGAGGAACCGTGTGCAGACTTCCCTGTGCTCCCTGCTTCTCATGAGGGGCCACACAGGACACTCTCCCCTCAGCAATGAACATGCAGGGACGTGTGTGTGAGGTTTCTGCCTAAAGCAGGCCAGACTCAGTGCCCACGGCTGTTATTCAGGGCTGGTCACATAGGCACCCTCTGCCTAGTGTGCACCGAAAGTCCACACTCCCAGAAGGAAACCAGGGATGCAGCACAAACCACATTGCTTTTCATAACAGTCTAAGCACAACTGAGCTAGTCTCATCAGTTTTCTGGGAACTGGGGACACTGTGAGAGCCAAGTTCCCAGATGCCGGCAGAGGGCCACTCTTAGAAGCTGTCTCAGGCCTGCTATAATAAATTAAGCCTTTTCTGCACACTGCTCCATGTTTGTGGTCCTGCCACACGTCTGTGCCTCACAGTCACAGGAATTTTCAAGAATGCCATTGCACACAACCGCCATCCACATTGGAACATAAACCTGTCTTGGGTTTATAACTGCACACACTCTGCACTGAGTATATTCTGACAAGAGAGCGTCTGTCAGTTTTATATACCTGACTCACGACCGGAAGATTTCTCTGCAGACTAGCTTCTGGCTCCAGATACTGCGAACCTTGAGCCTCCTCCACAGCCAACATGCTTGCGGCACCTAGCGCTGTAAAGCACATGACATCGCAAGGTGCCCTCCAGCCTCACGCCTCTTGACCTGATACTGGGTGCATTGGCACAGGAAGAGGTATTCCTGAAAGCAATTTCAATATAGGGCAGCTAGCTGTAACTTGAACATGTACGGAGCTGGTTGTAAGACCCTTAAATATGTGTCTCCAAATCCATACTAAATATATCCCACTTTAACTTCCCATTGGCCAGATTCCGTGTATGCCCATGGCCACTGCATTGCCGCCCAACACAAGAGCAAGAGTGATGGATACAGCAAAATGAAAAGAGGTGCCCGGAACCAATTGCAGCTAAAAGGTCTTTTGTAGATTTTACAGACCATAGGACCAGCATCAACCATAATGCTAGGGCCCCTTCTAGTCCTGTGCAAGCCAGTGAGCCTAGAGCTTCATCATAAAACTCATTAGCTTCCCTGTGCACCTGTGTCTGGTCCAGAGACTTACAGAAAGAAAATCAGACACTGATAAAAGGCTTGAGGCCCAGGTAACAATGCAGAAGAAGAGAGAGTCTGTAAGCAGAAGCAAGGGAATGAGAAAGAATTCCAGATAAACAGAGCGCAAACGTACCTGGGAACGAGTGGCCCCCATGTGACCTAGAAAGAAAACGACAGCCTGAGCTGGCGCACAACACAAGCACCCACACTAAGCGCTGTCTTTCTTCCATGGCTGAGGTAAGAAGGCTAACGAGAGGCTAGGCAGACACTGAGTGGACAGGAGGAGGAACTATTGGGTTGTCGGAAAAGTCATGACGCAGTTTTGCAAGGAAAATCATACAAAAACTATGTCATGACTTTTCTGACAACCCGATAGTTCAGAGGAGTCAGGCTTCTCGAACCATGAACCATAGGCAGAGAGGATCTATGCTGGGCAGGCAGAGAATTGAATTGAGCAGTCCAGGAAGCAGAGACAGCTAAGACAACCTTCTGAATTGGTCAAGACAATCCCCAAAAGGTACAGTCACAGCATCAAATGTTTCCCGGGCTTGAAAGGGCCTTCTAGGTATTCCATTCTCTGTGGGTGGAGGGAGCAGATAACAACAATTGGAGCCAGAAGGACTGGTTGAATCCTGCCTCCGTCACATGCTGTGCAAACTGAGGTAAATCACTTTCCCTCTCTGAATCTCAGCTGCCTCATCTCTAAAACGGAGAGAATGATAATGCAGTCCCAGGAGCCTGGAGAGAATCCCACGTAATACTAGGATGAGGAAAAGGACCTGGTAAGGCGTCCTCCCTGAGCTGAAATGCAAGGAACCCATGGGCAAGCATGCTGTGAACTGCAAGGCCTTGCAGGAATGTTAGCTGTGCTTCTTTAACAGTGCCCAGCAGGCGTGCTGATCTCCCTCTGTGTACAGCTGGGATGCTCAGAGCACACCAACTCTCCCTGACCTTTCTCTCTCCCTAATGTACAAGCAGTTTCAAATGGTGGCCTTGTTAAAATTTCAGGGGGAAACTGACTGTACTGCTTTGGGGTTGATTTGAAATAAATAACAGTCATTAAGTAGATTTGCCAGGAAGGGAGAAGAAAGGAGGGAGAAGGCGACACAAGCAAGCATCCAAATGTCTGAGAGATGGAGGGACTCAAGGGCAGATTTGCTGTGACTACAGATGACACTTGCATTCCCTCATCTCCCCACCGACCCATCTCGAAGCCCTGCTGTACCCCGGTAGGAAGAAGTACATGGAATGGATTGGAAGCAAAGTAAAGAGGCAGGCGGTTTTCAAAGTCACATGGCCTTGGACTCCACAGATTCCCCAGAAGCCAGCGACAGACTTGATGGACACTTGGTACCCCAGGTCACTCTGAGGAATCCTTCAGCACGACTCTCAAGTGTGGCGCTGGATGCATAGGCTGGATTTGGCCATTCTCAACTGCAGAATTAGGGATGCGAGTTTAAGGATGCTGCCTTTGGACACCTGTGCAGCATAGCAGGCCCTTAATCTCCCCACTGATTCGGCCTCTCCTTTCTTTAAGGATTCTGTCTGTGGTCCCCCTACTTCTCACTGCTGATTTTGGACCAGGGGTGGAAAACTGAGTGGAAGAGGGGTGGCTGGGAAAAGAGATCCTTGTGCTTTATAAAAGTTGTACAGGGAAGACTCGCTTGCAGGCCCTGTGGTGAACTGACTATTGGCGGGGGGAAGTGATGGGAATATAGTGACCTCTGTATCAAGCCTCCCCCTACGCAGAGCTCCCTGGCCAGAAGTTAGGTCTTCCCCCTTGGAGATTCCAGAACCTTTGAACTGTGCCATTCTGAAGGCCCCTCACACTGCCTGCCTGTCTGTGGCCTGTGAGCAGCTTCCCTGCCTTCTCCATCTTTGTACACCCAATGCCCAGCACAAAGGAGGTGCTCACACACCACAGAGCGAAGAGATCAAGGCAGGCAGGCAGGCATGAGGGTCCCCAATGGCAGCTGAGGGGAGCATTGATGGACCAGTCAACAGACTGTCAGCTTTTGGAGGAGGAAAAAGCTATGCATGCTCCTTCTGTGTCCCCCACAGGCCTGATTCTAAAGGAGCCCATCGACAAGCCCTTGCAACACACATCTACTACAATGTTCTCACCAACTGAGCACAAAAGGAACACCTTTGTGTTTGGATGCTGCCTACCTGGCATTCAGTCTTCCCTCTCTTTCTCAGATGGTACACACACCACCTGTGCCACACTTTTGTCCTCTTGAATGAAGGGCTGGGGCAAATCCACAAAGAATACTCTGCGCTTCTGCCATCTTCCACATAGGACAAATTACATTGGCCCCTCTAGCAACTGGGTGCTCTGTCCCCTTGCTCAAGTGGGCTCCCCATCTCAGCCACGACATTGCTGAAGTGAAACAAAGGCTGCTGAGCGAAGCCCTATAATCTGTCAAGGCAGCAGCTGGTGTTCTGCACACACAGAGGAAGAGTCCCAGCAAAGAATGCAGAAGACAGAGCACTATACCAGCATTGAACTTGGGGCACTCAACTCAGTATTGGATAGAAAGGATGGAGGGCATTTACATGAAGGCGTCTTTCTCGATGGTACATCATTAAGACTGTCAAGAAAGCACATGGAGGCCAGGTATAGAGATAGCTGTCCACAATTCTAAACCTTTCCTTAGGCTTAGAGCATGTAGGCAGGTGCTGTTTCTGCCAGAAGCAACCGTGGAAAAGTGTCCACCATCTCTCATAACTAGACCTCCGTAGGATCCAAATTGCAACCAAACCAAAGTGCAGCTCTCCCAAATTGCATGGATCATTCAACAGCTTCTTAATCTCAGACCCACACCAGAACTGCTGAATCGGAGCTGCATTCGACAAGATCGATGAGAGCTCTGAATGTGCCATTCAAGTTTTCGAAGCACGCATCTAGAGCCGGTTTTCAAACCATGTCTTGTGGCGTGCTCTATGGACCTCTAGGAGGAATGGGCCATGAAGAGATGGGAAGCGGTGTGGGGACTGGGCCTCACTTCAGCTGAGCCTGCTCCTGGTCTGTTTGGGAGGTTGAACCTCTGGTCAGACTAAGATATTCCATGGCCACAAGGGTCGGAGAACGATTATTCTAGACTAATCATCTCATTTTCTACATGACACAATTGTGATCTTCCAAAGAGCATAAGGGACTTTTGCCAAGATCACATCACAGTCCCCTGAGCATTGTTTAAAAAAAAAACCAAAACACAGAAATTTATAAAGCCTGGTAATGAGGGCAAATCTTCCGATAATGTTGTCAGAATGACCTCCAACCTGCAAAAGGAGAAGCAAAGACTGAGAGCCCGAGCTCCACCAGGATAGGACATGATGTTCAAGGCTGGGCCCTGGCAACTGTCCTGTATGGTATGTGGCATCTGTACCACCTGGTTTACAAGAGAGGACAGAGAGACATGGAGATTGTAAGTACCAAAGTCACACAGGACGAGAGCAGCTGACATCGAAATCCAGACCCCCGGCCCCCAAAGCCCAGGCTCTAGAACTCATCATCCCACCACCTCACAGCCACGCATCCCCCGGCCCGTGTGCTCTCCACACTGGTCCAGCCTATGAGCTACACAGACACACGTCCACTCAAAAATGTAAGCACTTCCATCCTCATGGACCCATGGGATGCAAACAATGGGCTCCCATGCCAATACCTGGGCTCCTAGTATAGGCTGTTCACAAGGAAAATGCAAGCTTGGTTGCTATATTTTCATGGTAACGAGCATTACAAATCTGTTTAACAGTCATCATTCTGTATCTGACATTTCTATGCCTTGGGAAAGTTAAAAAGATCAAGAAGGCAGGAATGGTCGTAGGAGAGAAAGGAGAGAAGAGACATTGTACCATGTATCCACATATTAGTCTTACTTCCCCATTTTCACACTCCACGCCCCCCCCAGCACTACACAGAGCTTTCTTCTACAGAAGCCACTCCTTGATCAAACCTCTGCTCACCTACCACCTTTAATTGAAAGTGAAGTTGGATGAGTCCGCCAGCAGATGGCACAATGAGCTCGCAGAATATTACTATTGTCAAACTCTAGTTAAGTGTCATTTCACACCCTTAGCAAGCCCCTTTCCTAAAGCTTTCTCCAAGTATCATTTTTGGGAACACTCCGGTTGAATGACACAACATGCCAAGGAGACTGCCTCATCATTGTGTTCACACCTACCCTCCTCCTTCAAAAGAAGCATGTTCAGAGGTAGTGAGTGAGCGGCCCACACTGCCAAATTCGTCCCAGCCCTGGACACTGGCATAGCTCGGGCCATCAGATCTGGCCTGACCAAACCCACACCAGGCCTTCTTTCTCGGGGTCATCAGTTCCCACTCTGCACAGCCCGGACAACTCACGGTGCTACATGGGGCAACTCAACTTTCTGGTGGGGGTCGGATGATCTGGCCCCAAAACCCTCACCCCTCTCGTCTCCAATAATCCTCAGAACACAAAGACCTAATGTTCTGTCTCCAAACTTCCTTCTAAAGTAAGGATCAAGAATTGCAAACCTCATCACAAGCCAGGAGAATGAGGTGGCCTGCAAAGGAAAGTCCCGAATGTTCAGATCAGTAAGGACAGACTGCAGGAAGTACTGCTCACCCATGGAGGGCTGCCCCTGGGCCACACAGGGCTGCAGCTTAGCTACCTGTGGGACTGATCTCTACATGCTGCCTGGCTCATCAGAGGCATGCAAACATTAGTCAAATGACTGACAGACCAAACAAGTGAATCCCTGAACTATTCCCAGGGACAGAAGCTAAAGGGTGCCATTAAAAAGCAAGTGAGGGGGCCGGCCGAGTGGCGCGGGGGTTAAGAGCTGGCTTGGCAAGCCAGCGGCCCCAGTTCAGGTCCCACGTCTGAGGGCCAGTGACACTGCCCTCAAAAAAAAAAAAAAAGCCAGTGAGGGCGCTAACCAGCTGCACCCAGAGCAGAGTCTGGACTCCTAAGCATGGCCTCTGTGAGGTGGACCTAGTCTATTTTCCCAGTCCCATTTCCCATGACCTCACCCCACCAATGCATCTGCTCCAGTCATGAAACTTCTGTGCCCTAAGGGTAGCTGGCCCTTTCAGGGGGTCCTACCCCCTATCCCACAGAAGGAGACCCCTTTTACCTTCAAGGCCCAGTTTCCAATGGCCCCATCTCTGAAGGCTTGGGCAGCTTCTCGCCCTGAGCCAGCAGATCCTCCGTCTTCATGTTTACCGAACCTCATTCCATCTAGTCTCACACCCCAGTTCACAGGAGGGCCTGAAAGGGACCCCCTTCCTGCCTGAGCGCGCACCTGTGTGCCTGCACCGTCAAGGAGCCTCTCCCAGGCCGGGCGCCCGCTGACCTCAATCTGCTGCGCCTTAGGATGCTCTGTGCCCAGGCATGTACTCGCCCATCAGACCACGCTGACATGGATGCTGGTAGATGTCATGGTGGCACACCCCGTTCCTGGCCCAGCAGTTGCGGGCCTCAGGGTGCAGCGAGTTCTACCCATGCCAAGGTGGCTGGCGCCCTATGTGTGCTACTCAGCACATACCCATTCCCGGCGCAGCACATCCGCTTGTTGGTTCGCCCATTCCGTCCACATGGGTTGCAAGAGCCTGACCACCGGGCTCAACGTGGACCTCTGATGATGACTCTGGCTCTGTGGCACCGAGGGACTGTCAGGTAGGAACTGTCAGGTCCAAGTCGCAGGCTAAAGGGAAACCCTGCCCAACCCCACTTGCTCCCTGCTCCCTTAGTGGGTGTTAGGCCCCACTCAGCCTTTGGCTCTCCTAATTCCCTTAGCATCAGCTTCCTGAAGGACCCAACCTGAGACGGTTGGTTCTGGACTGGTCCGAAAAGCAGATGGAAAGATGGGGTCTTGGTACACAACTGTTCCTCACCCACCCACTGGAAAGGAGGACCTCATCCCAGAGGTCGGTGGTGTGCAGACAGCCCCAGGCACAAGGCCACAGCCCAGCTGCTAGAACTTGCACGTTAGGACTTTTCGCTGTACTGACAGGTGGAGAGGAATTTCCTGGCAGGTAGGAAGCTCCAGGTGTGCGCGTAGGATGTGTGCATAAGGATGGAGGTGACTTCTAAGCTTTCACAGGGGCATAAGAACCTTCAGGTGACCACGAACGTGAAAACTGAGCCCCGGAGCTCCTCAATAGCCCACAAAGGAGGCCCATCTCAGGCGGTGTACAAAGGTCAAAGCCAGAATACCAGGGCCCGGCCAAGTGGCGTGGTGGTTAAATGCTGGCTTGGGAAGCCAGCGGCCCCACTTCGGGTCCCACATATGAGGGCCAGTGACACTGCCCTCGAAAAAAAAAAAAAGAAAGAAAAAGAAAGCCAGGAATCCATAGGAGTGGCTGAACTCCAAAGGCGGCTGAACGTTCAACCAAGGCAGGTTTGTCATGCCAACATCACAAGCCCACTCGGGAAAACCTACACCCCTGACATAAGGAGCAGGAACCTCTGGGCAAAGGCCCTGGAAGATCTGGACTCCCCAGATGGCTCTGAAACTAATGAGTGTGAGGCAGGAGCTCACCCTTTCCCATAAACAGCTAGGGCTCCCACCCCAGCCCCGAGGGAGCCAAAAATTACACCTTTCCCCACAGGTGCCCTCCATCCCAGGACGTCGGATACCAACCGTCCCAATTTGCTGCAGGACTAGCAATGCTACAACCGGGAAAGTTACAGGAAAACCAGGAGGAGGTGGCAGCCGAGTGTCAGGCCCCCAACCAGAGACAAGTCACAGCACCACCCAGGCCCGAGATGCCGGCCTGGTAGCGGGGACAGGGACTGCACCTCTCCACGCCCCCCGGAAGGGCAGCAGAGACCCAGGGGCGGCACGCAAGGGCCAGAAGCCAGGGGCTCATGATGACGGACACCACCGACCAGCAGCCCTGAGCCACAGAGTGGAGGAGGAGGAGGTCAGTACCACATGGCCACCCAGGGGCCACAATGGATGGGCCACTGACCAAGGAACAGCCTCAAATGGATTCTCAAATGACCAAGAGCAGGCAGCAGGAGGCTGACGGCAGCCGCTCCAGTAAACAGGTCACGCTGCCATGCCCAGGCCCTGCCCGAGCCAGTTTCCGGACCTGGAACCGTAAACTATGGAGTTGGCTGGGTCCCCAAAGGAAAGGCACTGCAGCACCATGGCAGGAAGACACTGCAATGCTCGCCCAGCCCCTCCCAAAGGGGGCTCTGCTGAGTGACTGCACACTACGAAATGGGACCCCCAGACTGCTCGAGGTTGTCGCACACACTGTCCAACTTGACACTGAGCTGGGAGACTCATACGCCCCGTCTCCGCGTCTGCTTCAGGAGGACCCCTGTGCCCGTTTCTGATCACAGGGTGTCGCTGGGGTCCAAGGTATTCTGGGCCAGTCCCGAGGGTCTGCGGGGTGTCCTGAGCATCCGATATAGTCCAGAACAAGGTGCTCAGCTTAGGGAGACGTCTTCCGAGGAATCTTTCCGATCATGGAATAATGCTTAACATTAAGTGAAAAAACAGCATAAGACAAACACAGCATGAACTCAACTGAGTCCAGAGAAACCGCGTGGATAAGGAACTGAAGAACGCGCCCAAGTTGGGAACATTCTGGCCTGCAGGGAAAGCCTTATGAGCAACCTTTCCTGACTCTTCATGTGCTTTCTGACCTCTCCAAAGTGCCACAGTGAGTACGCAGATGCTCGAGAGGGGGCTGAATGCATCTTCTATACCGGGCTCATTAGTCTGCCCATTAGAGCCCCGTAACCATGGTGATGGGATGGCAGCAAGTGTTCCAGGCCCTGCCCACCGAATCAATCAGGAAACAAATCAGCTGGACTGCGCGTTGGCTTGACTAAGCTGCACTGGGACGGCTGGCAGCCCACCCAGGAGCTGGGTAGGGCCTGGAGTGCGGGTCCCGGCTTATGTGCTCAGAGACCGGGGACAGTAAAGAATGTGCAGAGGGATGAGGCCAGGAATGAGGGAAACGTGGAAATGAGCATCTGCCGGCCCCCGATAAAATTGGTAATGTGAATGCAAGCAGCAGAAGCAGGAGAGTGCCAGAAGTCCCAGAAACTCCCCAGGTTCCAGCTCTGCTGTGCCACGTGCCGCCAGCGGGCCCCACAGCTAACCAGGGCACCCAAGTCACCTGCCTGCTTCTGCAGCTTCCCTGGGGTGCAGCTTCTTCCTGTGGCCTTAGAGTGCCAGGATGACAGAACCAGAATTAAGTAGGGCTCTCAGGCTGGACCACTGGGTCTGGGCCCTGCTGAGAGGACATAGCCAAACAGAGCTGCCCAGGGGCAGAGAGGCAAAGGGGACAGGGGAGCGTGCATCTTGGAGGCAGGCCGGCGGAGGCTCCGGAGGTCAAATGGGAGAGCCGAGGGAGAACAAACAAGGCTCGCTGTCTTCTCGCAGCTGCAGAGCTTCCCTGGGGCTTTCCCGTGAGTCCGGGCCTCGGAACTAAGGCCAACCTGTGACCGAGCGAATCACAGAGACAAGGAGCCATTTCTCATGGGCAGAGTGCTGGATGCCAGGGCACCTCCTCCTCAGGGACCCCTCATCCCAGGTGGCGGGCAGCCTCCAGAAGGAGGGGCAGTGGGGGCAGTCCCTGTGGGGTCACTTACGGTGTGCAGACTCAAGGCGAACACTGAGTCCAAAGCAGGCCTGCGACGAGGAGGATACCAGCCTCTGAGGGCCAGGAGGAGGCGTCTGAAACACAAACCACCAGGATGGGATTAGCACCCAGCCTTCACAGAGAGCCCATTACTCTGCACAAAAAAGACAAGCAGCTCAATGGAATAGGACCAAATGCAGTTCTCGGAGGAGGAAACTGGACCTACCAAGAAGGAGAGGTGGGAAGCCAGGAAT
>JAWWOG010000062.1:0-50000 GCA_033961575.1 Aselliscus stoliczkanus
CCAACTGGTACGATGAAGCAGACAGTTCCATTCCATTCCATTCCAAATGGCAGGACGTAGCAGAAGATCGAACTCCATTCCATTCCATTCCATTCCATCCCATTCCATTACAACTGGCAGGATGAAGCAGAACGTTCTATTCCATTCCATTCCACTCCATTCCATTTCATTTCATTCCAACTGGCAGGTTGAAACGGAAGTTTCCATTCCTTTCGATTTGATATCTTTCCACAACATTCTATTCCAATAAACTGGCATGATGAAGTAGAAGGTTCCATTTCTTTACATTCCATTCCATTCCATTCCATTGCATTACATTCCATTCCAAAGGGCAGGCCGAAGCGGAAGTTCCTATTCCATTCTATTCCATTCCATTCCATTCCATTCCATAACATTCCATTTAATTACAACTTGCAGGATGAAGCAGAAGGATCTATTCCATTCCATTCCAATTCACTACATTACATTCCAACTGGCAGGTTGAAACAGAAGGTTCCATTGCATTCCATTCCTTTCCATTCCTCTCCATTGCAACTGGCAGGACGAAGGAGAACGTTCCATTCCATTCCATTCCATTCCATTCCAACTGGCAGGATGGAGCAGGAGGTTCCATTCCATTCTACTCCATTGCATTCCATTCCATTCCATGCCATAACATTCCATTCCATTACAACTGGCAGGGTGAAGCAGAACTTTCCTTTCCATTCCATTCCATTTCACTCCTTTCCTTTCCATTCCATTTCAATCCAAAAAACATAATGAAGCAGAAGGTTCCGTTCCATTCCATTCCATTCCATTCCATTCCATTCCATTCCATTCCATTGCATTCCATTCCATTCGAACTGGCAGTTTGAAAGAGAAGGTTCCATTCCATTCCATTACATTCCTCTACATTCAAACTGGCAGGATGAAGCAGAAGTTTCCATTCTGTTCCATTCATTCCTTTCAATTTCATAACATTCCATTCCATTACAAGTGACAGGATGAAGCAGAACTTCCCATTCCATTCCACTCCATTACATTCCATTCAAACTGGCACGATGAAGCATAAGGTTCCATTCCATTCCATTCCATTCCATTTCATAACATTGCATTCCATTCCAACTGGCAGGATGGTGCAGGAGTTTCCATTCCATTCCACTCCATTGCATTCCATTCAATCCCATTCTATTCCATTCCATGCCATAACATTCCATTCCATTACAACTGGCAGGTTGAAGCAGAACTTTCCATTCCATTCCATTCCATTCCATTTCACTTCTTTCCTTTCCATTCCATTTCAATACAACTAAAATAATGAAGCAGAAGTTTCCATTCCATTCCATTCCATTCCAACTGGCAGTACAAAGGAGAAGGTTCCATTCCATTCCTTTGCTTTCCATTGCATTCCATTCCCTTCCATTACAACTGGCAAGATGAAGCAGAACGATCCATTCCATTCAATTCCATTCCACACCATTCCATTCCATTCCATTTCATTCCATTCCATAGCATTCTATTAAATTCCAAATGGCAGGTTGAAGCAGAAGGTTCCATTCCATTCCATTCTATTCCATAGCATTCCATTGAATTCCAACTGGAAGGACGAAGCAGAAATTTCCATTCCATTCCATTCCATTCCATAACATTCCATTCCATTCTTACTACCAGGACGAAGGGAAATGTTCCATTCCATTTAATTCCATAACATTCCATTCCATTCCAACTTGCACGATGAAGAACATTTTCCATTCCATTCCATTCCTTTCGATTCAATTTGATTCCATTCCATTCCATGACAAAGAGCAGGAAGCACAAGATTACATTCCATTCCATTAAATTCCAATTGGCACGATGAAGATTAAGGTTCCATTCCATTCCATTCAATTCCATAAACTTCCATTCCATTACAACTGGCAAGATGAAGCAGAAGGCTGCATTCCATTCAATTCCATTCAACTCCATTCCATTCCATTCCAACTGGTACGATGAAGCAGACGGTTCCATTCCATTCCATTCCAAATGGCAGGACGTAGCAGAAGATCGAACTCCATTCCATTCCATTCCATTCCATTCCATTCCATCCCATTCCATTACAACTGGCAGAATGAAGCAGAACGTTCTATTCCATTCCATTCCACTCCATTCCATTTCATTTCATTCCAACTGGCAGGTTGAAACGGAAGTTTCCATTCCTTTCGATTTGATATCTTTCCACAACATTCTATTCCAATAAACTGGCATGATGAAGTAGAAGGTTCCATTTCTTTACATTCCATTCCATTCCATTCCATTGCATTACATTCCATTCCAAAGGGCAGGCCGAAGCGGAAGTTCCTATTCCATAACATTCCATTTAATTACAACTTGCAGGATGAAGCAGAAGGATCTATTCCATTCCATTCCAATTCACTACATTACATTCCAACTGGCAGGTTGAAACAGAAGGTTCCATTCCATTCCATTCCTTTCCATTCCTCACCAATGCAACTGGCAGGACGAAGGAGAACGTTCCATTCCATTCCATTCCATTCCATTCCATTCCATTCCATTCCAACTGGCAGGATGGAGCAGGAGGTTCCATTCCATTCTACTCCATTGCATTCCATTCAATTCCATGCCATAACATTCCATTCCATTACAACTGGCAGGGTGAAGCAGAACTTTCCTTTCCATTCCATTCCATTTCACTCCTTTCCTTTCCATTCCATTTCAATCCAAAAAACATAATGAAGCAGAAGGTTCCGTTCCATTCCATTCCATTCCATTCCATTCCATTCCATTCCATTCCATTGCATTCCATTCCATTCGAACTGGCAGTTTGAAAGAGAAGGTTCCATTCCATTCCATTACATTCCTCTACATTCCAACTGGCAGGATGAAGCAGAAGTTTCCATTCTGTTCCATTCATTCCTTTCAATTTCATAACATTCCATTCCATTACAAGTGACAGGATGAAGCAGAACTTCCCATTCCATTCCACTCCATTACATTCCATTCAAACTGGCATGATGAAGCATAAGGTTCCATTCCATTCCATTCCATTCCATTCCATTTCATAACATTGCATTCCATTCCAACTGGCAGGATGGTGCAGGAGTTTCCATTCCATTCCACTCCATTGCATTCCATTCCATCCCATTCTATTCCATTCCATGCCATAACATTCCATTCCATTACAACTGGCAGGGTGAAGCAGAACTTTCCATTCCATTCCATTCCATTCCATTTCACTCCTTTCCTTTCCATTCCATTTCAATACAACTAACATAATGAAGCAGAAGTTTCCATTCCATTCCATTCCATTCCAACTGGCAGTACAAAGGAGAAGGTTCCATTCCATTCCTTTGCTTTCCATTGCATTCCATTCCCTTCCATTACAACTGGCAAGATGAAGCAGAACGATCCATTCCATTCAATTCCATTCCACACCATTCCATTCCATTCCATTTCATTCCAACTGGCACGATGAAGCAGAAGTTTCCTTTCCATTCCATTCCATTCCAACTGGCAGGACGAAGCAGAAGGTCCCATTCCATTCCATTCCATTCCATTCCATTTCATTCCATTCCATTCCACTCCATTCCATTCCATTCCATTACCACTGGTAGGATGAAGCAGAACGTTCCATTCCATTCCATTCCACTCCATTCCATTTCATTCCATTCCAAATGGCAAGATGAAGCAGAAGGTTCCATTCCATTCCATTCCATTCCATTCCATTCCATTCCATTCCATTCCATTCCATTCCATTCTATTAAATTCCAAATGGCAGGTTGAAGCAGAAGGTTCCATTCCATTCCATTCTATTCCATAGCATTCCATTGAATTCCAACTGGAAGGACGAAGCAGAAAGTTCCATTCCATTCCATTCCATTCCATAACATTCCATTCCATTCTTACTACCAGGACGAAGGGAAATGTTCCATTCCATTTAATTCCATAACATTCCATTCCATTCCAACTTGCACGATGAAGAACATTTTCCATTCCATTCCATTCCTTTCGATTCAATTTGATTCCATTCCATTCCATGACAAAGAGCAGGAAGCACAAGATTGCATTCCATTCCATTAAATTCCAATTGGCACGATGAAGATTAAGGTTCCATTCCATTCCATTCAATTCCATAACCTTCCATTCCATTACAACTGGCAAGATGAAGCAGAAGGCTGCATTCCATTCAATTCCATTCAACTCCATTCCATTCCATTCCAACTGGTACGATGAAGCAGACGGTTCCATTCCATTCCATTCCAAATGGCAGGACGTAGCAGAAGATCGAACTCCATTCCATTCCATTCCATTCCATCCCATTCCATTACAACTGGCAGGATGAAGCAGAACGTTCTATTCCATTCCATTCCACTCCATTCCATTTCATTTCATTCCAACTGGCAGGTTGAAACGGAAGTTTCCATTCCTTTCGATTTGATATCTTTCCACAACATTCTATTCCAATAAACTGGTATGATGAAGTAGAAGGTTCCATTTCTTTACATTCCATTCCATTCCATTCCATTCCATTCCAAAGGGCAGGCCGAAGCGGAAGTTCCTATTCCATTCCATTCCATTCCATAACATTCCATTTAATTACAACTTGCAGGATGAAGCAGAAGGATCTATTCCATTCCATTCCAATTCACTACATTACATTCCAACTGGCAGGTTGAAACAGAAGGTTCCATTCCATTCCATTCCTTTCCATTCCTCTCCAATGCAACTGGCAGGACGAAGGAGAACGTTCCATTCCATTCCATTCCATTCCATTCCAACTGGCAGGATGGAGCAGGAGGTTCCATTCCATTCTACTCCATTGCATTCCATTCCATTCCATGCCATAACATTCCATTCCATTACAACTGGCAGGGTGAAGCAGAACTTTCCTTTCCATTCCATTGCATTCCATTCCATTCCATTCCATTCCATTTCACTCCTTTCCTTTCCATTCCATTTCAATCCAAAAAACATAATGAAGCAGAAGGTTCCATTCCATTCCATTCCATTCCATTCCATTCCATTCCATTCCATTCCATTCCATTCGAACTGGCAGTTTGAAAGAGAAGGTTCCATTCCATTCCATTACATTCCTCTACATTCCAACTGGAAGGATGAAGCAGAAGTTTCCATTCTGTTCCATTCATTCCTTTCAATTTCATAGCATTCCATTCCAAGTGACAGGATGAAGCAGAACTTCCCATTCCACTCCATTACATTCCATTCAAACTGGAAAGATGAAGCATAAGGTTCCATTCCATTCCATTTCATAACATTGCATTCCATTCCAACTGGCAGGATGGTGCAGGAGTTTCCATTCCATTCCACTCCATTGCATTCCATTCCATCCCATTCTATTCCATTCCATGCCATAACATTCCATTCCATTACAACTGGCAGGGTGAAGCAGAAATTTCCATTCCATTCCATTCCATTCCTTTTCACTCCTTTCCTTTCCATTCCATTTCAATACAACTAACATAATGAAGCAGAAGTTTCCATTCCATTCCATTCCATTCCATTCCATTCCAACTGGCAGTACAAAGGAGAAGGTTCCATTCCATTCCTTTGCTTTCCATTGCATTCCATTCCCTTCCATTACAACTGGCAAGATGAAGCAGAACGATCCATTCCATTCAATTCCATTCCACACCATTCCATTACATTCCATTTCATTCCAACTGGCACGATGAAGCAGAAGTTTCCTTTCCATTCCATTCCATTCCAA
This sequence comes from Aselliscus stoliczkanus, assembly GCA_033961575.1. Lineage (NCBI taxonomy): Eukaryota > Metazoa > Chordata > Mammalia > Chiroptera > Hipposideridae > Aselliscus > Aselliscus stoliczkanus. The sequence goes on from JAWWOG010000062.1 coordinate 5,705, forward strand.
CTGGCAGGACGAAGCAGAAGGTCCCATTCCATTCCATTCCATTCCATTTCATTCCATTCCATTCCACTCCATTCCATTCCATTCCATTACCACTGGTAGGATGAAGCAGAACGTTCCATTCCATTCCATTCCACTCCATTCCATTTCATTCCATTCCAAATGGCAAGATGAAGCAGAAGGTTCCATTCCATTCCATTCCATTCCATTCCATTCCATTCCATTCCATTCCATTCCATTCCATAGCATTCTATTAAATTCCAAATGGCAGGTTGAAGCAGAAGGTTCCATTCCATTCCATTCTATTCCATAGCATTCCATTGAATTCCAACTGGAAGGACGAAGCAGAAATTTCCATTCCATTCCATTCCATTCCATAACATTCCATTCCATTCTTACTACCAGGACGAAGGGAAATGTTCCATTCCATTTAATTCCATAACATTCCATTCCATTCCAACTTGCACGATGAAGAACATTTTCCATTCCATTCCATTCCATTCCTTTCGATTCAATTTGATTCCATTCCATTCCATGACAAAGAGCAGGAAGCACAAGATTACATTCCATTCCATTAAATTCCAATTGGCACGATGAAGACTAAGTTTCCATTCCATTCCATTCAATTCCATAACCTTCCATTCCATTACAACTGGCAAGATGAAGCAGAAGGCTGCATTCCATTCAATTCCATTCAACTCCATTCCATTCCATTCCAACTGGTTCGATGAAGCAGACAGTTCCATTCCATTCCATTCCAAATGGCAGGACGTAGCAGAAGATCGAACTCCATTCCATTCCATTCCATTCCATCCCATTCCATTACAACTGGCAGGATGAAGCAGAACGTTCTATTCCATTCCATTCCACTCCATTCCATTTCATTTCATTCCAACTGGCAGGTTGAAACGGAAGTTTCCATTCCTTTCGATTTGATATCTTTCCACAACATTCTATTCCAATAAACTGGCATGATGAAGTAGAAGGTTCCATTTCTTTACATTCCATTCCATTCCATTCCATTGCATTACATTCCATTCCAAAGGGCAGGCCGAAGCGGAAGTTCCTATTCCATTCTATTCCATTCCATTCCATTCCATTCCATTCCATAACATTCCATTTAATTACAACTTGCAGGATGAAGCAGAAGGATCTATTCCATTCCATTCCAATTCACTACATTACATTCCAACTGGCAGGTTGAAACAGAAGGTTCCATTGCATTCCATTCCTTTCCATTCCTCTCCATTGCAACTGGCAGGACGAAGGAGAACGTTCCATTCCATTCCATTCCATTCCATTCCAACTGGCAGGATGGAGCAGGAGGTTCCATTCCATTCTACTCCATTGCATTCCATTCCATTCCATGCCATAACATTCCATTCCATTACAACTGGCAGGGTGAAGCAGAACTTTCCTTTCCATTCCATTCCATTTCACTCCTTTCCTTTCCATTCCATTTCAATCCAAAAAACATAATGAAGCAGAAGGTTCCGTTCCATTCCATTCCATTCCATTCCCTTCCATTCCATTCCATTCCATTCCATTGCATTCCATTCCATTCGAACTGGCAGTTTGAAAGAGAAGGTTCCATTCCATTCCATTACATTCCTCTACATTCCAACTGGCAGGATGAAGCAGAAGTTTCCATTCTGTTCCATTCATTCCTTTCAATTTCATAACATTCCATTCCATTACAAGTGACAGGATGAAGCAGAACTTCCCATTCCATTCCACTCCATTACATTCCATTCAAACTGGCACGATGAAGCATAAGGTTCCATTCCATTCCATTCCATTCCATTCCATTCCATTCCATTCCATTCCATTCCATTTCATAACATTGCATTCCATTCCAACTGGCAGGATGGTGCAGGAGTTTCCATTCCATTCCACTCCATTGCATTCCATTCAATCCCATTCTATTCCATTCCATGCCATAACATTCCATTCCATTACAACTGGCAGGTTGAAGCAGAACTTTCCATTCCATTCCATTCCATTCCATTTCACTTCTTTCCTTTCCATTCCATTTCAATACAACTAAAATAATGAAGCAGAAGTTTCCATTCCATTCCATTCCATTCCAACTGGCAGTACAAAGGAGAAGGTTCCATTCCATTCCTTTGCTTTCCATTGCATTCCATTCCCTTCCATTACAACTGGCAAGATGAAGCAGAACGATCCATTCCATTCAATTCCATTCCACACCATTCCATTCCATTCCATTTCATTCCATTCCATAGCATTCTATTAAATTCCAAATGGCAGGTTGAAGCAGAAGGTTCCATTCCATTCCATTCTATTCCATAGCATTCCATTGAATTCCAACTGGAAGGACGAAGCAGAAATTTCCATTCCATTCCATTCCATTCCATAACATTCCATTCCATTCTTACTACCAGGACGAAGGGAAATGTTCCATTCCATTTAATTCCATAACATTCCATTCCATTCCAACTTGCACGATGAAGAACATTTTCCATTCCATTCCATTCCTTTCGATTCAATTTGATTCCATTCCATTCCATGACAAAGAGCAGGAAGCACAAGATTACATTCCATTCCATTAAATTCCAATTGGCACGATGAAGATTAAGGTTCCATTCCATTCCATTCAATTCCATAAACTTCCATTCCATTACAACTGGCAAGATGAAGCAGAAGGCTGCATTCCATTCAATTCCATTCAACTCCATTCCATTCCATTCCAACTGGTACGATGAAGCAGACGGTTCCATTCCATTCCATTCCAAATGGCAGGACGTAGCAGAAGATCGAACTCCATTCCATTCCATTCCATTCCATTCCATTCCATCCCATTCCATTACAACTGGCAGAATGAAGCAGAACGTTCTATTCCATTCCATTCCACTCCATTCCATTTCATTTCATTCCAACTGGCAGGTTGAAACGGAAGTTTCCATTCCTTTCGATTTGATATCTTTCCACAACATTCTATTCCAATAAACTGGCATGATGAAGTAGAAGGTTCCATTTCTTTACATTCCATTCCATTCCATTCCATTGCATTACATTCCATTCCAAAGGGCAGGCCGAAGCGGAAGTTCCTATTCCATAACATTCCATTCCATTCCACTCCATTCCATAACATTCCATTTAATTACAACTTGCAGGATGAAGCAGAAGGATCTATTCCATTCCATTCCAATTCACTACATTACATTCCAACTGGCAGGTTGAAACAGAAGGTTCCATTCCATTCCATTCCTTTCCATTCCTCACCAATGCAACTGGCAGGACGAAGGAGAACGTTCCATTCCATTCCATTCCATTCCATTCCATTCCAACTGGCAGGATGGAGCAGGAGGTTCCATTCCATTCTACTCCATTGCATTCCATTCCATTCCATGCCATAACGTTCTATTCCATTACAACTGGCAGGGTGAAGCAGAACTTTCCTTTCCATTCCATTCCATTTCACTCCTTTCCTTTCCATTCCATTTCAATCCAAAAATATAATGAAGCAGAAGGTTCCATTCCATTCCATTCCATTCCATTCCATTCCATTCCATTCCATTCCATTCCATTGCATTCCATTCCATTCGAACTGGCAGTTTGAAAGAGAAGGTTCCATTCCATTCCATTACATTCCTCTACATTCCAACTGGCAGGATGAAGCAGAAGTTTCCATTCTGTTCCATTCATTCCTTTCAATTTCATAACATTCCATTCCATTACAAGTGACAGGATGAAGCAGAACTTCCCATTCCATTCCACTCCATTACATTCCATTCAAACTGGCACGATGAAGCATAAGGTTCCATTCCATTCCATTCCATTCCATTCCATTTCATAACATTGCATTCCATTCCAACTGGCAGGATGGTGCAGGAGTTTCCATTCCATTCCACTCCATTGCATTCCATTCCATCCCATTCTATTCCATTCCATGCCATAACATTCCATTCCATTACAACTGGCAGGGTGAAGCAGAACTTTCCATTCCATTCCATTCCATTCCATTTCACTCCTTTCCTTTCCATTCCATTTCAATACAACTAACATAATGAAGCAGAAGTTTCCATTCCATTCCATTCCATTCCAACTGGCAGTACAAAGGAGAAGGTTCCATTCCATTCCTTTGCTTTCCATTGCATTCCATTCCCTTCCATTACAACTGGCAAGATGAAGCAGAACGATCCATTCCATTCAATTCCATTCCACACCATTCCATTCCATTCCATTTCATTCCAACTGGCACGATGAAGCAGAAGTTTCCTTTCCATTCCATTCCATTCCAACTGGCAGGACGAAGCAGAAGGTCCCATTCCATTCCATTCCATTCCATTCCATTTCATTCCATTCCATTCCACTCCATTCCATTCCATTCCATTACCACTGGTAGGATGAAGCAGAACGTTCCATTCCATTCCATTCCACTCCATTCCATTTCATTCCATTCCAAATGGCAAGATGAAGCAGAAGGTTCCATTCCATTCCATTCCATTCCATTCCATTCCATTCCATTCCATTCCATTCTATTAAATTCCAAATGGCAGGTTGAAGCAGAAGGTTCCATTCCATTCCATTCTATTCCATAGCATTCCATTGAATTCCAACTGGAAGGACGAAGCAGAAAGTTCCATTCCATTCCATTCCATTCCATAACATTCCATTCCATTCTTACTACCAGGACGAAGGGAAATGTTCCATTCCATTTAATTCCATAACATTCCATTCCATTCCAACTTGCACGATGAAGAACATTTTCCATTCCATTCCATTCCTTTCGATTCAATTTGATTCCATTCCATTCCATGACAAAGAGCAGGAAGCACAAGATTGCATTCCATTCCATTAAATTCCAATTGGCACGATGAAGATTAAGGTTCCATTCCATTCCATTCAATTCCATAACCTTCCATTCCATTACAACTGGCAAGATGAAGCAGAAGGCTGCATTCCATTCAATTCCATTCAACTCCATTCCATTCCATTCCAACTGGTACGATGAAGCAGACGGTTCCATTCCATTCCATTCCAAATGGCAGGACGTAGCAGAAGATCGAACTCCATTCCATTCCATTCCATTCCATCCCATTCCATTACAACTGGCAGGATGAAGCAGAACGTTCTATTCCATTCCATTCCACTCCATTCCATTTCATTTCATTCCAACTGGCAGGTTGAAACGGAAGTTTCCATTCCTTTCGATTTGATATCTTTCCACAACATTCTATTCCAATAAACTGGTATGATGAAGTAGAAGGTTCCATTTCTTTACATTCCATTCCATTCCATTCCATTGCATTCCAAAGGGTAGGCCGAAGCGGAAGTTCCTATTCCATTCCATTCCATTCCATAACATTCCATTCAATTACAACTTGCAGGATGAAGCAGAAGGATCTATTCCATTCCATTCCAATTCACTACATTACATTCCAACTGGCAGGTTGAAACAGAAGGTTCCATTCCATTCCATTCCTTTCCATTCCTCTCCAATGCAACGGGCAGGACGAAGGAGAACGTTCCATTCCATTCCATTCCATTCAATTCCAACTGGCAGGATGGAGCAGGAGGTTCCATTCCATTCTACTCCATTGCATTCCATTCCATTCCATGCCATAACATTCCATTCCATTACAACTGGCAGGGTGAAGCAGAACTTTCCTTTCCATTCCATTCCATTCCATTCCATTCCATTCCATTCCATTTCACTCCTTTCCTTTCCATTCCATTTCAATCCAACTAACATAATGAAGCAGAAGGTTCCATTCCATTCCATTCCATTCCATTCCATTCCATTCCATTCCATTCCATTCCATTCCATTCGAACTGGCAGTTTGAAAGAGAAGGTTCCATTCCATTCCATTACATTCCTCTACATTCCAACTGGCAGGATGAAGCAGAAGTTTCCATTCTGTTCCATTCATTCCTTTCAATTTCATAGCATTCCATTACAAGTGACAGGATGAAGCAGCACTTCCCATTCCATTCCACTCCATTACATTCCATTCAAACTGGCACGATGAAGCATAAGGTCCCATTCCATTCCATTCAATTTCATAACATTGCATTCCATTCCATCTGGCAGGATGGTGCAGGAGTTTCCATTCCATTCCACTGCATTGCATTCCATTCCATCCCATTCTATTCCATTCCATGCCATAACATTCCATTCCATTACAACTGGCAGGGTGAAGCAGAAATTTCCATTCCATTCCATTCCATTCCTTTTCACTCCTTTCCTTTCCATTCCATTTCAATACAACTAACATAATGAAGCAGAAGTTTCCATTCCATTCCATTCCATTCCATTCCATTCCAACTGGCAGTACAAAGGAGAAGGTTCCATTCCATTCCTTTGCTTTCCATTGCATTCCATTCCCTTCCATTACAACTGGCAAGATGAAGCAGAACGATCCATTCCATTCAATTCCATTCCACACCATTCCATTACATTCCATTTCATTCCAACTGGCACGATGAAGCAGAAGTTTCCTTTCCATTCCATTCCATTCCAACTGGCAGGACGAAGCAGAAGGTCCCATTCCATTCCATTCCATTCCATTTCATTCCATTCCATTCCACTCCATTCCATTCCATTCCATTACCACTGGTAGGATGAAGCAGAATGTTCCATTCCATTCCATTCCACTCCATTCCATTTCATTCCATTCCAAATGGCAAGATGAAGCAGAAGGTTCCATTCCATTCCATTCCATTCCATTCCATTCCATTCCATTCCATTCCATAGCATTCTATTAAATTCCAAATGGCAGGTTGAAGCAGAAGGTTCCATTCCATTCCATTCTATTCCATAGCATTCCATTGAATTCCAACTGGAAGGACGAAGCAGAAAGTTCCATTCCATTCCATTCCATTCCATAACATTCCATTCCATTCTTACTACCAGGACGAAGGGAAATGTTCCATTCCATTTAATTCCATAACATTCCATTCCATTCCAACTTGCACGATGAAGAACATTTTCCATTCCATTCCATTCCTTTCGATTCAATTTGATTCCATTCCATTCCATGACAAAGAGCAGGAAGCACAAGATTGCATTCCATTCCATTAAATTCCAATTGGCACGATGAAGATTAAGGTTCCATTCCATTCCATTCAATTCCATAACCTTCCATTCCATTACAACTGGCAAGATGAAGCAGAAGGCTGCATTCCATTCAATTCCATTCAACTCCATTCCATTCCATTCCAACTGGTACGATGAAGCAGACGGTTCCATTCCATTCCATTCCAAATGGCAGGACGTAGGAGAAGATCGAACTCCATTCCATTCCATTCCATTCCATCCCATTCCATTACAACTGGCAGGATGAAGCAGAACGTTCTATTCCATTCCATTCCACTCCATTCCATTTCATTTCATTCCAACTGGCAGGTTGAAACGGAAGTTTCCATTCCTTTCGATTTGATATCTTTCCACAACATTCTATTCCAATAAACTGGTATGATGAAGTAGAAGGTTCCATTTCTTTACATTCCATTCCATTCCATTCCATTGCATTACATTCCATTCCAAAGGGCAGGCCGAAGCGGAAGTTCCTATTCCATTCCATTCCATTCCATTCCATTCCATAACATTCCATTTAATTACAACTTGCAGGATGAAGCAGAAGGATCTATTCCATTCCATTCCAATTCACTACATTACATTCCAACTGGCAGGTTGAAACAGAAGGTTCCATTCCATTCCATTCCTTTCCATTCCTCTCCAATGCAACTGGCAGGACGAAGGAGAACGTTCCATTCCATTCCATTCCATTCCATTCCAACTGGCAGGATGGAGCAGGAGGTTCCATTCCATTCTACTCCATTGCATTCCATTCCATTCCATGCCATAACATTTCATTTCATTACAACTGGCAGGATGAAGCAGAACGTTTCATTTCTTTCAATTCCATTCCACTACATTCCATTCCATTCCAACTGGCAGTACAAAGGAGAAGGTTCCATTCCATTCCAATCCATTCCATTCCATAACATTACATTTCATTACACCCGGCAAGATGAAGCAGCACGTTTCATTCCATTCAATTCCATTCCATGCCATTCCATTCCATTCTAACGGGCACGATGAAGCAGAAGGTTCCATTCCATTCCATTCCAGTCCATTCCATTCCATTCCAACTGGCAGTGCAAAACAGAAGGTACCATTCCACTACATTGCATTCCATTCCATTCCATAACCTTGCATTCCATTACAACTGGCAGGATGAAGCAGAACGTTCCATTCCATTCAATTGCATTCCACACCATTCCATTCCATTCCATTCCATTCCATTCAATTGCATTCCACCCCATTCCATTCCATTCCATTCCATTCCATTCCATTCCATTCCATTCCATTGCATTCCATTCCATTCCAGCTGGCACGATGAAACAGAAGGTTCCATTCCATTCCATTGCATTCCATTCCATTCCATTGCATTTCATTCCTACTCGCAGAATGAAGCAGAAGGTTCCATTCCATTCCATTCCATTCCATTCAATTCCATAACATTCCATACCATTACAACTGGCACGATGAAGCAGAACGTTCCACTCCACTCAATTCAATTCCACTCCATTCCATTCGATTCCAACTCTGCATGATAAAGCAGAAGGTTCCATTCCATTCCATTCCATTCCATTGCATTCCATTCCAACTGGCAGTACGAAGGAGAAGGTTCCATTCCATTCCATTCCATTCCATTCCATTCCATAACATTCCATTCCATTACAACTGGCAAGATGAAGCAGAACTTTCCATTCCATTCCATTCCATTCCATTCCATTCCATTCCATTCCATTCCATTCCATTCCATTCCAACTGGCAGGATGAAGCAGAAGGTTCCATTCCATTCCATTCCATTCCATTCCATTCCATTCCATTCCATTCCATTCCATTCCATTCCATAACATTCCATTCCATTACAACTGGCAGGATGAAGCAGAACTTTCCATTCCATTCCATTCCATTCCATTCCATTCCATTCCATTCCATTCCAAGTGGCACGATGAAGCGGAAGATTCCATTCCATTCCATAACATTCCTTTCCATTACAACTGGCAGGATGAAGAACGTTCCATTCCATTCCATTTCATTTCATTCCAAATGGCAGGTTGAAACGGAAGGTTTCATTCCATTCGATTTCATTTCATTACATTACAACTGGCAGGATGAAGCAGAAGCTTCCATTCCATTCTATTTCATTTCTTTCCACAACATTCCATTCCATTAAACTGGTAGGATGAAGTAGAAGGTTACATTCCTTTCCATTCCATTCCATTCCATTGCATTCCATTGCATTCCAAAGGGCAGGGCGCTGCGGAAGTTTCTATTCCATTCTATTCCATTGCATTCCATTGCATTCCATTCCATTCCATTCCATTCCATTCCATTCCATTCCATAACATTCCATTTAATTACAACTTGCAGGATGAAGCAGAAAGTTCCATTCCATTCCATTGCATTCCATTCCGTTCCATTCCATTTCATTCCATTCCATTCCATTGCATTCCATACCGTTCCATTCCAACGGGCAGGATGAAGCGTAAGTTTCCATTCTATTCCATTGCATTCCTTTCCATTCCAAATGGCAAGATGAAGCAGAAGGATCCATTCCATTCCATTCCAATACACGACATTACATTCCAACTGGCAGGTTGAAACAGAAGGTTCCATTCCATTTCATTCCTTTCCAGTCCTCTCCAATGCAACTGGCAGGATGAAGCAGAACGTTCCATTCCATTCCATTCCAATCCAACTGGCAGGATGGAGGAGGAGGTTCCACTCCATTCTACTCCATTGCATTCCATTCCATTCCATTCTATTCCATTCCATGCCATAACATTCCATTCCATTACAACTGGCAGGGTGAAGCAGAACTTTCCTTTCCATTCCATTCCATTTCATTCCATTTCACTCCTTTCCTTTCCATTCCATTTAATTCCATTTCAATCCAACTAACGTAATGAAGCAGAAGGTTCCATCCATTCCATTCCATTCCATTCCATTCCATTGGAACTGGCAGTTTGAAAGAGAAGGTTCCATTCCATTGCATTCCTTTCCTTTACATTCCAACTGGCAGGATGAAGCAGAAGTTTCCATTCCATTCCATTCCATTCCATTCCATACCATTCCATTCCATTCCATTCCATTCCAACTGGCAGGATGAAGCAGAAGGTTCCATTCCATTCAATTCCATTGTATTCTATTCCACTCCAAATGGAAGGATGAAGCAGAAAGTTCCATTCCATTCCATTCCATTCCATTCCATTCCATTCCATTCCATTCCATTCCATTCCATTCCATTCCATTCCATTCCATTCCATTCCAACTGGCAGGACAAAGTAAAATGTTCCATTCCATTTCATTCCATAACATTCCATTCCATTCCAACTGGCACGATGAAGCAGAAGGTTCCATTCCATTCCATTCCATTACAACCAGCAGGAAAAAGCAGAAGGTTCCATTCCATTCCATTCCATTTCAACTGGCACGATGAAGCACAAGATTCCATTCCATTCTATTCCATTCCATTCCATTCCATTCCATTCCATTCCATTCCATTCAATTCCATAACATTCCATTCCACTACAACTGGCAGGATGAAGCACAACTTTCCATTGCACTCAATTCCATTCCACTCCATTCCATTCCAAATGGGACGATGAAGCAGAAGGTTCCATTCCATTCCGTTCCATTCCAGTCCATTTCATTCCATTCCATTCCTTTCCATCTGGTAGCACGAAGCAGAACGTTCCATTCCATTCCATTCCATTCCATTCCATTCCATTCCATTCCATTCCATTCCATTCCATTCCATTACAACTGGCAGGATGAAGCAGAACGTTCCATTCCATTCCATTTCATTTCATTCCAACTGGCAGGTTGAAACAGAAGGTTCCACTCCATTCCATTGCATTCCATAAAATTCCATTCCTTTACAACTGGCAGGACGAAGCTGAAGGTTTCATTCCATTCCATTCCATTCCATTCCAACGGGCACGATGAAGCAGAAGGTTCCATTACATTCTATTCCATTCCATTCCATTCCATTCCATTCCATTCCATTCCATTCCATTCCAATACAAATAGCAGTACGAAGGAGAAGTTTACATTCCATTCCATTCCATTCCATTCCAACTGGCACAATGAAGCAGAAGGTTCCATTCCATTCCATTCCATTCCATTCCATTCCATTCCATTCCATTTCATAACATTCCACTACATTACAACTGGCAGGATGAAGCAGAACGTTCCATTTCATTCAATTCCATTCCACTCCATTCCATTCCATTCCAACTAGCACGATGAAGCAGAAGTTTCCATTCCATTCCGTTCCATTTCCATTCCATTGCATTCAATTCGAACTGGATAGAATGGATTGGAATGGAATGCAATGGATTGCAATGGAATGGAAAGGAATGCAATGGAATGGAATGGAACATTCTGCTTCATCCTCCCAGTTGGAATGGAATGGAAGGGTATGGAATGGAATGGAATAGATTGGAATGGAATGGAATTGAATGGAAAGTTCTGCTTCAACCTACCATTTGGAATGGAATGGAATGGAATGGAATGGAATGGAATGGAATGGAATGGAATGGAACCTTCTCCTTCATCCTGCCAGTTTAGTGGAATGGAATGTTATGAAATGGAATGGAATAGAATGGAATGGAAGGTTCCACTTCATCCTGCCAGTTGGAGTCCAGTGTAATGCAATGGAATGGAAACTTCTGCTTCATCCTGCCAGTTGGAATGGTTTGGAATGGAATGGAATGGAATGGAATGGACACTTCTGCTTCACCAGTCAGTTGGAATGCAATGCAATGAAATTGAATGGAATGGAATGGAATGGAATATAACCTTCTGCTTCATCCTGCCATTTGCAATGCAGAGGAATGCAAAGGAATGGAATGGAATGGAATGGAACTTCTGTTGAAACCTGCCAGTTGGAATGTAATATAATGTATTGGAATGGAATGGAATGGAACCTTCTGCTTCATTCTGTTAGTTGGAATGAAATGGTATGGAATTGAATGGAATGGAATGGAATGGAATGGAATGGAATGGAACCTGCTGCTTCGTGCTGCCAGTTGGAATGGAATGGAATGGAATGGAAAGGAATGGAATCTTCTGCTTCATCGTGCCAGTTGGGATGGAATGGATTGGAATGGAATGGGGTGGAATGGAATGGAATGGAATGGAAACTTCTCCTTCATCCTGCAAGTTTAATGAAATGGAATGTTGTGGAATGGAATGGAATGGAATGGAATGGAATGGAGTGGAATCGAATGTAACCTGCTTCATCCTGCCATTTGCATTGGAGAGCAATGGAAAGGAATGGAATAGAATCGAATTGAATGGAATGAACCTTCTGTTTTAAACTGCCATTTGGAATGTAATGTAATGTATTGGAATGGAATGGAATGGAAACTTCTGCTTCATTCTATGGCATGGAATGGAATGGAATGGAATGGAATGGAATGGAATGGAATGAAATAGACCTTTCTGCTTCACCAGTTACTTGTAATGGAAAGGAATGGCATGGAATGGAATGGAATCGAAAGGAATGGAACCCTCTACTTCATCCTTCCAATTTAATGGAATGGAATGTTGTGGAGTGGAATGAAATAGAATGGAATGGAAGCTTCTGCTTCATCCTACCAGTTGGAATGTAAAGGTATGGAATGGAATGGAAACTTCTGCTTCATCCTGCCATTTGGAATGGAATCGAATGGAATGGAATATAACCTTCTGCTTCCCCAGTCAGTTAGAATGGAATGGAATGGAATGGAATGGAATGGAATGGAATGGAATGGAATGGAATGGAATGGAATAGAACCTTCTGCTTCACCAGTCAGTTGGAATGCAATGGAATGAAATGCAATGGAATGGAATCGAATCGAATCAAATCGAACGTTCTGCTTCATCCTGCCAGTTGTAATTGAATGGAATGTTATGGAATGGAATGGAATGGAATGGAATGTAACCTTCTGTTTCAACCTGCAAGTTGGAATGAAATGAAACGGAATGGAATGGAATGGAATGGAACGTTCTGCTTCATCCTGCCAGTTGTAATGCAATGGAACGTTACGGAATATTATGGAATGTTATGGAATGGAATGAAATGGAATTTTCTGATTCAACCTGCCAGTTGGAATGAAATGAAACAGAATGGAATGGAATGGAATGGAATGGAACGTTCTGCTTCATCCTGCCAGTTGTAATGCAATGGAACGTTACGGAATATTATGGAATGTTATGGAATGGAATGGAATGGAATTTTCTGTTTCAACCTGCCAGTTGGAATGAAATGAAATGGAATGGAAAGGAATGGAATGGAAAGTTCTGCTTCATCGGGCCAGTTGTAATGTAATGGAATGTTATGGAATGCAGTGGAATGGAATGGAACGGAACGGAACGGAACGGAATGGAATGAAACGGAATGCAACCTTCTGCTTCCTCCTGCCATTTGGAATGGAATGGAATGGAATGGAATGGAATGGAATGGAATGGAATGGAAGGAACGTTCTGCCTCATCGTGCCAGTTGGAATGGAATGGAATGGCATGGAACGGCGAGTTATTGAATTGAATGGAATGGAACGTTCTGCTTCATCTTGCCAGTTGTAAGGAAATGGAATGATATGGAATGGAATGGAATGGAATGGAATGGAATGGAATGGAATGGAATGGAACCTTCCGCTTCAGCGTGCCAGTCGGAATGGAATGGAATGTAGTGGAATTGAATTGAATGGAATGGAACGTTCTGCTTCATCCTGCCAGTTGTAATGGAATGGAATGTTATGGAATGGAATGGAATGGAAAGGAATGGAATGGAATGGAATGTTATGGAATGGAATGGAATGGAAAGGAATGGAACCTTCTGCTTTATCGTGCCAGTTGGAATGGAATGGAATGGAATGGAATGTAAACTTCTCCTTCGTCCTTATATTTGTATTGGAATGGAATGTAATGGATTAGAATGGAATGCAATGGAATGGAACCTTTTCCTTCATCGTGCCAGTTGGAATGGAAAGGAATGGAATGGAATGGATCCTTCTGCTTCATCGTGCCAGTTGTAATTGAATGGAATGGAGTGGATTGGAATTGAATGGAATGGAATGGATCCTTCTGCTTCATCGTGCCAGTTGGAATGGAATGGAATGTAGTGGAATGGAAAGTTCTGCTTCTTCATTCCTATTGAATTCGAATGGAATGTTATGGAATGGAATGGAATGGAATGGAAACTTCTGCTTCTTCCTGCCAGTTGGAATGTAGAGGAATGGAAAGGAATGGAATGTAATGGAATGGAACCTTCTCTTTCAAACTGCCAATTCGAATGGAATGGAATGTAATCGAATGGAACCTTCTGCCTCATTCTGTTAGTTGGATTGAAATGGAATGAAATGGAATGGAATGCTATGGAATGGAATGGAATGCTATGGAATGGAATGAAAGGAATGGAATGGAATGAAACCTTATGCTTTATCCTGCCAGACGGAACGGAATGGAATGGAATGGAATGGAATGGAATGGAATGGAATGGAATGGAATGGAATGGAATGGAGTGGAATGGAATGGAAAGGAATGGAATCAAATGGAACATTCTGCGTCATCCTGCTATTTGGAATGGAATGAAAGGGTATGGAATGGAATGGATTGAAATAGAATGGAATGGAATTGAACCTTCTGCTTCATCCTACCAGTGGGAATGGAATGGAATGCAATTAAATGGTATGGACCCTTCTGCTTCATTCTGCCCGGTGGAATTGAACGGTATGGATTGCAATGGAATGGAATGGAATGGAATGGAATGGAATGGAATGCAGTGGAATGGAACTTTCTGCTTCATGCTTACAGTTGGAATGGAATAGAATGGAATGGAATGGAATCGAATTGAATGGAACCTTCTGCTTCACCCTGCCTGTTGGAATGGTCTGGAATGAAAAGTAATGGAATGGAATGAAACTTTCTGCCATATCCTGCCAGATGGAATGGAATGGAATGAAATGGAAAGGAGTGGAATGGAATAGAATGGAATGTAATGGAACCTTCCTCTTTATCCTGCCAGATGTAAAGGAAAGGAATGAAATGGAATGAAATGGAATGGAGTGGAATGGAATGGAATGAAATGGAATGGAATGGAATGGAATGGAATGGAATGGAATGGAATGGAATGGAATGGAATGGAATGGAATCGAAAGGAATGGAATGGAATGGAACATTCTGCCACATCCTGCCACTTGGAATGGAATGCAAGTGTATGGAATGGAATGGAATGGAATGGAATGGAATGGAATGGTACTTCTGCTTCATTATGCCCGTTGGAAAGGAATGGAATGCAATTGAATGGAATGGAATGGACTGGAACTTTCTACTTCTTACTGCCAGTTTAATGGAATGGAATGTTGTGGAATGGAATGGAAATAGAATGGAATGGAAGGAATGGAATGCTTCTGCTTCATCCTGCCATTTGTAATGGAATGGAATGGAATGGAATGGAATGGAATGGAATGAAATGGAATGGAATGGAAAAACTGCTGCTTCATCCTGCCAGTTTGGAATGTAATGTAATCGAATGAAATGGAATGGAAATAGAACCTTCTGCTGCTTCAGTCATTGAATGCAATGGAATGGAATGCAATGAATGGAATGGCATGGAATGGAATGCTTCTGCCTCATCCTGCCAGTTGGAATGGAATGTGATGGAATGGAATGGAATGAAATGGAATGAATGGAAACTTCCACTTCATCCTGCCAGTTAGAATGGTATGAAATGGAAAATAATGGAATGGAATGGAACCTTTGCTGCATCCTTCCAGATGGAATGGAATGGAATGGAATGAATGGAATGGAATAGAATGGAATGGAATGGAGTGGACTTGAATGGAATGGAATGAATGGAATGGAATGGAATGGAAGAAATGGAATGGAATGGAAACTTCTGCTTCATCCTGCCAGTTGAATGGAATGAATGGAAGGGTCTGGAATGGAATGGAATGGAAGAAATGGAATGGAATGGAACTTTCTGCCTTTATCCTGCCAGATGGAATGGAATGGAATGAATGGAATGGAATGCAATGGAATGGAAGTGGAATGGAATGGAATGGAATGAATGGAATGGAATGGAAAGAATGGAATGGAATGAACCTTCTGCTTCATCCTGACAGTTGGAATGGAGTTGAAGGTTATGGAATTGGAATGGAATGGATTGGAATGGAATTTAATGTAATGGAAACTTCTTCTTCATCCTGCCACTTGAAAGAATGGAATGGAATGCCGTGGAATGGACTGGAATATAATGGCAACCTCTGCGTCATCCTGCGATTTGGAATGGAATGAGGAATGGAAAGGAATTGGAATGGAATGGAATGGAACCTTCTGCTTCAAACTACCAGTTGGAATGGAATGGACTGAAGTGAATGGAATGGAACTTCTTCTGCTTCATTCCTGCGTTTGAAATGGAATGGAATGGAAAGGAATGGAATGGAATGGAATAGAATGATGGAATGGAATGTAAAGTAAAGATCTGCTTCACCCTGCCAGTTGTAACGCTGGATGGAATATGTGTGGAATTGAATCGAGTAGAATGGAATGCAATGGAATGCAATGGAATGGAATGGAATGGAGCCTCCTAATCCTTCTTGCCAGTTGGAATGGAATGGAATGGAATGGAATGGAATGGAATGGAATGGAATGGAATGGAATGAATGTAATGGAATGGAACCTTCTGCTTTATCCTGCCAGATGGAATGGAATGGAATGGAATGCAATGGAGTGGAATGGAATGGAATGCAATTTAATGGCATGGAAAGGAGTGGAATGGAATGGAATATTCTGCTTCATCCTGACAGTTGGAATGGATTGGAAGGTTATGGTATTGAATGGAATGTATTGGAATGGAATTTAATGTTATGGAACCTTCTGCTTCATCCTGCCACTTGAAATGGAATGGAATGCAATGGAATGGAATGGAATTGAATGGAAACTTCTGCTTCATCCTGTGATTTGGAATGGCAATGAATGGAAAGGAATGGAATGTAACGGAATGGAACCTTCTCTTCAAACTGCCAGTTGGAATGGAATAGACTGGAATGGAATGGAATGGAATGGAACTTTCTGCTTCATTCTCTTAGTTGGATTGAAATGGATTGAAATGGAATGGAATGGAATGGAATGGGATGGAATGGAATGTAAAGTAAAGTTCTGCTTCACCCTGCCAGTTGTAATGCTATGGAATACGTTGGAATTGAATGGAATGGAATGGAATGGAATGGAATGGAATGCAATGGAATGGAATGCAATGGAATGGAATGCAATGGAATGGAGCCTCGTAATCCTTCCTGCCAGTTGGAATGAAATGGAATGGAATAGAGTGGAATGGAATGGAATGGAATGGAATTGAACTTTCTGCTTCATCCTTCCATTTGGAATGGAAAAGAATGGAATTGAGGGGAATGGCATAGAATGGAACCTTCCACTTGATCCTGCCAGTTTCATGGAATGGAATGTTATGAAATGGAATGGAATAGAATGGAATGGAAGCTTCTGCTTCATCCAGCCAGTTGGAGTGTGATGGAATGGAATGGAATGGAATGGAATGTAAATGAAATGGGATGGAATGGAATGGAATGGAATGTAAGGAATGTAATGGAATGGAACCTTCTGCTTTATCCTGCCAGATGGAATGGAATGGAATGGAATGGAATAGAATGGAATGGAATGCAATGGAATGCAATGGAATGGAACGGAATGAAATGGATTGGAATGGAGTGGACAGGAATGGAATGGAATGGAACATTCTGCGTCATCCTGCTAGTTAGAATAGAATGGAAGTGTATGGAATGGAATGCAATGGATTGGAATGGAATGGAATGGAATGGAATGGAATGGAATGGAACCTTCTGCTTCGTCCTGCCGTTTGGAATGGAATGCAATGGAATGGAATCTTCTGCTTCATCCTGCCATTTGTAATGCAGAGGAATGCAAAGTAATGGAATGAAATGGAATGAAAACTTCTGTTTAAAAATGCCAGTTGGAATGGAATGGAATGTATTGGAATGTAATGGAATGGAACCTTCTGCTTCATTCTGCTAGTTGGAATGAAATGGTATGGAATGGAATGGAATGGAATGGAGTGGAATGGAATGGAATGGAATGGAATGGAATGGAATGGAATGGAATGGAATGGAATGGAATGGGATGGAATGGAATCTTCTGCTTCATCCTGCCAGTTGGGATGTACTGGAATGTAATAGAATGGAAATTTCTGATTCACTCTGCCATTTGGAAGGGAATAGAATGGAATGGAATTGAATAGAACCTTCTGCTTCACCAGTCAGTTGGAATGCAATGGAATGGAATGGAATGGAATGGTATGGAATGGAATGGAACATTCTGCTTCATCCTGCCATTTGCAATTGAGAGGAAAGGAAAGGAATGGAATGGAGTGGAATGGAATGAAACCTTGTGTTTCAACCTGCCAGTTGGGATGTAATGGAATGTATTGTAATGTAATGGAATGTAACCATCTGCTTCATTTTGTTAGTTGGAATGAAATGGAATGGAATGGAAAGTTCTGCTTCATCCTGACAGTTGTAATGGAATGGAATGTTATGAAATGGAATGGAATTGAATCGAAACTTCTGCTTCGTCCTTCCAGTTGGAATGGAATGGAATGGAATGGAATGGAATGGGAACTTCTGCTTCATCGTGCTAGTTGGAATGGAATGGAATGGAATGGAATGGAATGGAATGGGAACTTCTGCTTCATCGTGCTAGTTGGAATGGAATGGAATGGAATGGAACTTTCTGCTTCATCGTGCCACTTGGAATGGAATGGAATGGAATGCAATGGAGTGGAATGGAATAGAATGGAATGGAACGTTCTGCTTCATCCTGCCATTTGTAATGAAATGGAATGTTATGTAATTGAATGGAATGGAATTTAATGGAATGGAATGAACCTTCTGTTTCGTCCTGCCAGTTGGAATTGAATGGAATGGAATGCAATGGAATGGAATGGAATGTTATGGAACTTAATGGAATGCAATGGTATGGAATGGAACATTTTGCTTCGTCCTGCCAGTTGGAATGAAATGGAATGTTATGAAATGAAATGGAATGGAATGGAACTTTCTGCTTCATCCTTCCATTTGGAATGGAATAGAATGGAATGGATGGGATTGAAATGGAATGGAATGGAATGGAATGGAGTGGAATGGAATTGAATGGAATGGAACCTTGTGCTTCACCCTGCCATTTGGAATTTAATGGAGTGCTATGGAATGGAATGGAATGCAATGGAATATAACCTTCTGCCTCAAAATTTCTGTTGGATTGGAATGGAATGTTATGGAATGTTATGGAATGTTATGGAATGGAATGGAATGGAATGGAATGGAATGGAATGGAATGGAATGGAATGGAATGGAATGGAATGGATGCTTCTGCCTCATGCTGCCAGTTGGAATGGCTCTAGTCCCCTCTTTCAAGTTCGTTGCCACCATCCTTCCCCCGTTCCCCCTTCTTCAGTCCAGGGCTGCCTGCCTTCCCCTGATTCCTCTTGTGCAATCAGTGACCACCTTATTTCCCTTGCATTCCCTTGTTATGCACTCCCTCCCCGTGGACGCCTGCCTACTCCTATTCCCCCTTATCGGGAAATGGACGCTTGCTTTCCTCTGCCACCTATTCTACAGCTCTTGTTTTCTTGCCTTCCCCTGTCCCCTTTACAAGCCTAAGTCTGCCTGAATACACCTGTTCCCACGTGTCCCACCCAAAGCTACTTGCCTTCCTCTGCTATCAATTCTCCAGCCCAGGGTTGCCTGCCTTCCCCCATTCCCTTGTCAGGCCATGGATACCTGTTTTCGCCTGCTCCCCCTTTACTAGCCTGTAGCTGCCTAACTACTGCATTAGAACTTGTCCTGCCCACGGCTGCCTGTGTTTCCATGCTCTCCTTTCTACAGCATGTAGGCCCTTGCATTCCCTGCTCACCCTTGTCCAACCTGTAGCCACCTCTTTTTTCCCTGCTCTCCCTAGTCTAGCACAGGGCTTTTTGGCTTTCCCTGCTCTGCCTTGCCCAGCCTGTGGATGTCTGACTTCCTCTGGTCCCCTTAGGCAGACCAAGGCAAACTGCATTCCCCTGTGCCCCATTGCCCAGCCCAGTGCTGCCTGCTTTCCCTACTCCCTCTTGTCAAGTGTGTGGCCGCCTGTATTCCCCTGTTTCCAGATGTTCAGCCAGTGGCATGTGCCTACCCTGCTTGCCTTTGTCCACTAAGTAGCGGGCTGCCTTCCCCTGCTTTCCCTTGTCCAGCCAGTGTTCATGTGCCTTCCCTTGCTCCACCTTGACCAGTCCATAGCTGCATGACTTCCCTGTTTCCCCTTATCCAGCCCTTGGCGGCCTGCCATCCCATGCTCCCCATTGTTCTGCCCATGTGTACCTGTCTTCCCCTGCTTCCGTTTGTCCAGTCCATGTCTGCCTGCCTTCCCCTGATCCCTCTTGACCAGCCCATGTCTGCCCACCTTCCCCTGTTCACACTTGTCCATCCCAGGGCCACCTCCCTTCCCCTCCACTCCCTTATGCTGCTCATGGTTGTCTGTCTTCCTGGAAGCCTCCTTGTCCAGCTCATGGCAACATGCCCTCCCCTGCTCCCCCACATGCAGCCCATGGCCACCTGCTTTCTCTTGCTTCCCTTTGTCCACCCCGTGGCCTCCTGACTTCTCCTGCTCCTTCTTGACCAGCCCAGGGCCACCTTACTGCCCTTGCTCCCCCATGTCCTGTCCATGGCCAGCTGCCTTTCCCTGGTTACCCTTGTCCAGCCCGTGTTGTCCTGCTTTCCTCAGCTCCCCATTGTCCAACCTGTGACTGCCTACTTTTCACTGCTACCTCTTGTCCAGCCAGTGGCCTTCTGCCTTCCATGATTCCCCTTGACCAACCCAGTACTGCCTGCTTTCTCCTGATTCCTCTTGTCCAAACTATGGCTACCTGTCTGCCGCTGCTCCCCTTTGTAAACCCATGGCTTCCTGCTTTCCCCTGCTTCCAGTTGTCCAGCCAGTTGTGCGTGCTTACCCCTGCTTCACATTTCCAAGCCTGTAGCTGCCTGCCTTCCCCATTTGCCCATGTTCTGCCCATGGCTGCCTCTGTTTCCCTGCTCTCCTTTCTCCAGCATGTGGCCCCCTGCATTCCCTGCTCACCCTTGTCCAGCCTGTAGCCACCTCTGTTTTTCCTGCTCTCCCTAGTCTACCACAGGGCTTCTTGGCTTTCCCTGCTCTGCCTTGCCCAGCCTGTGGATGTCTGACTTCCTCTGGACCTGTGGCCACCTGCTTTCACCTGCTTCCAATTGTGCAGCCAGTGGCTCCTGCCTACCCCTGCTTCCCTTTGTCCAACTCTGGCTGCATTTATCCACTGCTACCACTTGTCCATCCCAGAGCAAACTGTATTTTCCTGCTGCCCTGGCCGACTTCCTTCCCCTGCTCCGTATTTTGCAGCATGTGGCAGGCCTCACGCCCCTCACCACATGTCCAGCACTTGGGCGACGGCCTTTCCTACTCCCTCTTCACCAGCCCATGGAGGTATGCCTACCACTGCACAAACATATCCAGCCTAGGGTGGGCTGCCTTCCTCTGCTCATTCTTGTCCTATCAGTGGCCATCTGCCATCCCCTTCTCTCCTTTGTCCACCTCATGTCTGCCGACCTTCCCCTGCTCTCCCTTTCCAAGCCCAGAGCTTCCTAAGTTCCCCTGCTAGCACTCTTCCAGCCAAGCATGGTCTGCTTTACCCTGCTCCTGCTTTTCAGTCCATGGACTCCTGCTTTCCCCTGCTCTCCCTTGTCCATCCCTTTTCCACTGGCCTTAACCTGTTCCCATTTGTGCAGCCCATGGCTGCATGTGTCCCCTGCTACCCCTTCTCAATACATAGGCCACCTGTCTTCCTTTAATTCCCTTGTTCAGTCAGTGGCCACCTGATTTCCCTTGCTTTCCCCTCTTTCACCTCCCCAGTGGCCACCTGCATACTCCTGCTCCCATGTACCCCACCCAAGGCTGCCTGCCTTCCTCTGTTACCACTTGTCCAGCCCAGGGACACCTGCCTTCCCCCATTCCCCTTTCAAGGCCATGGATGCCTCCTTCCCCCTACTACCCCTTGACAAGCTCGTTGCTGCCTACCGACCACTAATCCCACATGGCCAGCCCAGGGCTGCTTGCCTTTCCCTGCACCCCCTAGTCTAGGCAAGCCCACCTGCTTCCTCGTGCTTCCCCTTGTTTAGGCCATGGCTGCCTGCCTTCCCCTGTTTCTCTTTGACCACCCTGTGGCTGGCTGCCTTCCTTTGCTCCCCTTCGTTCTGCCCATGGCTGCCTGTTTTCCCTTACATTTTTTTGGTAGCCCATGGCCTCCGGCCTTCGCCTGGTCCCACTTTTCAAAGCTGTGACCAACTTCATACCAGTGCTTTCCCTTGTCCAGCACAGGACGGCTGGATAAGAAGTGCTCCCCCTTGCCCACCCAGGATCACGGAGTTCCTTCTCCAACTTTTCCAGCTGAGGGCCTTCTGCTTTCTCCTGCTCTCCCTTGTACACTCCAGAGCCTCCTGTCTACTCGTGCTCCCCTTTTTGCAGCGTATGGTCACCTGGATTTCCCTGCTCCCCTTTATCCGGCCCGTGGCCGCTTGTCTACTGCTGCTCCCCATTGCCAACCCAGTGCTGTTTTCTTTCCCCTGCTACCCCACCAAGAGCTCATGGCCACCTGCCTTCACCTGCTACCTCTTGTCTAACCCATGGAAGCCAGGCTTCCCTGAACCTCTTTGTCCAGCCTGTGACCACCAGCCTTCCCGTACTCCCCAGGATCAGGCAGGCAGGTGGGCGCCTGCCTACTCATGTTCCTTGTCATCCAGCCCATGGATGACTGTCTTTCTCTGCTCCCCTTTGTCCAATCTGTGGAGTCCTGCTTTCTCTTGCTTCCCTTTGTCCACCCCGTGGCCTCCTGACTTCTCCTGCTCCTTCCTGACCAGCCCAGGGCCACCTTACATCCCTTGGTCACTGCTGTCCTGTCCTCAGCCAGCTGCCTTTCCCTGGTTACCCTTGTCCAGCCCGTTTTGTCCTGCTTTCCTCAGCTCCCCATTGTCCTACCTGTGACTGCCTACTTTTCACTGCTTTGTCCAGCCAGTGGCCTTCTGCCTTCCATGATTCCCCTTGACCAACCTAGTACTGCCTGCTTTCTCCTGCTTCCCCTTGCCAGGCTGTGGACTCCTGCTTTCACTTGCACCCCTTGTGCACCCCTTGTGCTTACCTTTCCCTGCTCACCATTTTCCAGCCCAAGGCTGCATGATCCCACTGCAACACCATTTTAAGCCCATGGCCACCTACCTTCCCATTGTCTCCTATTTCCAACCTGTGGCCACCTTCCTTCCACTCTTCCACCCTTTCCAGCCAAAGTCTGACCGCCTTTCCCTGATCCCCTTTGTCCAGTCAGTTGCAGCCTGATTTCCCATGTTTCCCCTTGTCTCCCCCATTGCCACCTGTCTATCCCTGCTCTCACGTGGCCAGTCCAGGGCTGCCTGACTTCCCCTGCTCCCCCGTTGTCCCGCCTGCGGCTGTGTGCAACACAAGCCCCCGTTGTATTGCCCATGGTTTCCTGCATTCCCCTGCCTCCCCTTCTCAAGCCCGCAGACACCTGCATTCCGCAGCTCACCCTTGTCCATCCCATGGCTGCCTGCCTTCCCGTGCTCCTACTTTTCCACCCCACGGCTGCTTGAAAACGCCTGCTCCTCTATCCATCTCAGGACGGCAGCACTTCTGCTCCTCGTTATCCACCCCAAGTCCCCCTACCTTCCCTGTTCCTGCTTGTCCAACCCATGGTCTCCTGCCTTCCTCTGCCTTCCGTTGTCCATTCCAGGGCTGCCTGTCTTCCTTGCTCCTCCATGTGAAGCCTGGGGCTACCTTACTTTCCCAGTTCCCCTGTGTCCGCGCATGGCCCCGTGCATTCCCCTGCTATCCCTTGTAGAGTTTGTGGCACCGTGCATTCCCCTGCTCCTTTTTGTCCAGCCTATGGCTGCCTGCCTTTCCATGATCCCCCTTGCCCTGCCCCTGCCTGCCTGCCTTTTCCTGCTTCCACTTGTCCAGCTTGTGTCTGCCTGCCTTTATCTGATCCCTTTCTCAAGCCCGTGGTGCCTGACATTCTCTGCTACCTCTTGTCCAGCCCATGGCCTCCGACATTACCTGCTCACCCTTGTCCAGCCTGTGGCCGGATGCCATTCCCTGCCCTGCCCTTGACTTGCCCGGGGCAACCTGCCTTCCCCTGGTCTCCCTAGTGCAGCCGGTGGCCACCAGCCTTCCCGTGCTCCCCAGGATCACCAGGTAGTTGGGCGCCTGCCTACCCATGTTCCTCATCATCCAGCCCATGGATGACTGTCTTTCTCTGCTCCCCCTTGTCCAATCTGTGGACTCCTGCTTTCTCTTACTTCCCTTTGTCCATCCCATGGCCTTCTGACTTCTCCTGCTCCTTCTTGACCAGCCCAGGGTCACCTTACTGCCCTTGCTCCCCCTTGTCCTGTCCATAGCCAGCTGCCTTTCCCTGGTTACCACTGTCCAGACCGTGTTGTGCTTTCCTCAGCTCCCCATTGCCCTGCCTGTGACTGCCTACTTTTCACTGCTACCCCTTGTCCAACCAGTGGACTTCTGTCTTCCATGATTCCCCTTGACCAACCCAGTACTACCTGCTTTCTCCTGATTCCCCTTGTCCAGCCTATGGCCACCTGTCTTCCCCTGCTCCCCTTTGTCATCCCATGGCTTCCTGCTTTTCCGTGCTTCCAGTTGTCCAGCCAGTGGTGCGTGCCTACCCCTGCTTCCCATTTCCATGCTGTGGCTGCTTTTTGACCCTGCTACCACTTTCCAGCCCAGGACAATCTGCGTATTCCTGATCCCCCTTGTTCAGCCCATGGTAGACTTCTTTCCCCTGTGCCAATTGTCCAGCCTGTGGCCAACTTCCTTTCCTTCTGTCCCTTGACCAACCGTTGGATGGCTGCCTACCCCTGTACACACATGTTCAGCCAAGGATGGTCTTTCTTACCTTGCCAGGCTGTAGGCTCCTACTTTTGCTTGCACCCCTTGTGCTTTCCTTCCCCTGCTCCCCGTTTTCAAGCCAAAGACCGCATGAACAGGCCCCTGGAGCACTGTTTTACACCCATGGCCACCTGCCTTCCCATCTTCTCCTCTCTCCAGCCTGTGGGCACATTCCTTCCACTGTTCCCCCCTTTCTTTTTTTTTCTCTTTTTATTTGTTTCAGGTGTACAACACAATGCAATAGTTATACTCTTTACCCCCCAAAGTGAAAACCCCCTCCCCCAGTTCGCCACCCCACTCCCCCCCATATCATACATATCCATCACAACGTCCCTGACTCCCCTCCACAGTATACTCCACATCCCGTGACCATCCACATATTCAGTTGCAGTTGGCATACAATACTATACAACATCAGCTTCAGGTATACAGTGCAGTGATCAAGCCTCTACTCCATCCATGAAGTGGTCTCCCTAACATGTGACTATCTGACATGCCACAAAATTTTTACAACATTATTATATTCCCCGAACTGTGTTTCATATCCCTGTGGCAATATTGTAGTTGTCTATTTATGCTGTCTAATCCCTTCCCCTTCCACCCCATCCCCACCCCCCACCCAACTAGCAACGCTCAGTTTTTCCTCTACATCTACGAGTCTGTTTACTTTGATCGTTCACTCTGCTCTTCAGACTCCACACACAAGTGAGATCACATGGTACCTGTCCTTTTCCGACTGACGTATTTCTCGCGACATAATAGTCTCTTCACAACATTCCCATTTATCAATTACATTCCCAGAACTGCCCCCATATCCCTGCGGCAACATTGTAGTCCCACATACACTGTCCAAAACCTTCCCCCTCTCCCTCTTCCCCACTCCCTCCCAGCCAGCAACCATCAGTTTTTCCTTTATATCTGCTTGATATGACTTCAATCTTCTTAAATTGTCTCTCTGAGTTAGCTTGTTTACCCCTTTCTTTTGTTTAAAAAAGCCCTTTTAACATTTCTTGCAATGCTGGCTTGGTGGTAATGAATTCCTTAAGCTTATTCTTTTCTGAGATTCTCTTTATTTCTCCTTCAATTTTAAGTGATAGCCGTGCTGGGTAGAGCAATCTTGGTTGTAGGCCTTTATTTTGTGTCACTTTGAATATCTCCTGCCACTCCCTTCTGGCCTGCAGAGTTTCTGTAGACAAGTCAGCTGTTAGTCTAACAGGAGATCCTTTGTATGTAACCTGTTGTCTTTCTCTTGCAGCCTCTAGGATTCTGTCTCTGTCTTTAACCTTTGCCATTTTAACTATGATGTGTCTTGGTGTGGACCTGTTTGGGTTCAGTTTGTTTGGGAACCCTCTGCACTTCCTGGGCATGTATGTTGATTTCCTTCACCAGGGTAGGGAAGTTTTCAGTCATTATTTGTTCAAATACATTCTCGACCCCTTGCTTCTTCTCTTCTCCTTCTGGTATCCCTATGATTCAAAGGTGGTTGCGCTTCACCTTGTCCTATAGGGCTCTTAAACTATTTCCATTGTTTTTTATTGTTTGGTCTTTTTGCCATGCCAACTGGGTGACTTCTGCTATTTTATCTTCCAAATCGCTGATCTGCTCCTCTGCTTCATCTACTCTACTGGTGATTCCTTCGAGTGTGTTTTTCCTTTCAGTTATTGTATTCTTTAGTTCTAACAGGTTGTTTTTGATGGTTTCCATATCCTTCTTTATGTCCTCACTAAGTTCCTTAAACATTCTTATCGTCAGTGTTCTAAACTCTGTCTCTGAAAGGTTGGATCCCTCTGATTCATTTGGTTCCATTTCTGGAGGTTTCTTCTGATCTTTTACTTGTGACATGTTTCTTTGTTTCCTCATTCTGGCTGTCGCTCTGGGATTGCTTTGATGTATTAGATAGATCGCCAGGAGAGCCCTGGCTGGATGACGCAGGCACACAGCTCACGGCCCAACACTCCCAGGAAAACTCCCAGTCTCAGCCTGTCCCAATCAGCTGCTTGCAGATCAGGCCGAGTACCCGACAACCAATCACCAGCCTGGCCACTCTGTAAGCAGAGTGCGGAGTGTGGGGACTCGAGGCGACTTGCGCACTCCTGCGTCTCAGTGAGCAACCTGTTGGAGCCGAATCACTCCCACTAGGCGTTTCCCTGGCAACGCAGCACAAGCCGAGCGGAGGGTGGGGACTCGAGGCGACTTGCGCACTCCTGCGTCTCAGTGAGCAACCTGTTGGAGCCGAATCACTCCCACTAGGCGTTTCCCTGGCAACACAGTATAAGCCAGGCAGAGGGTGGGGATCCAAGGCTGCAGGAGCGCGTGTGCAAGCACACATGTACTTCTGCGCCAATTCCACCAGACCAATTAGGTCTCGGACCTGATCCTTCCTGGGAGGGCCCAAGCCCGACAAAATGGCGCCCGCCCTACACCACTCGCATGCAGGCTCCGCACCACGGGAACAACAGTTCAAAAACCTCCAGCCTTTGCACCAAAGGTGCCCAGCTCAGTCCGCCCCCGCAGGCTCCCGGCTCACACAGCCACTCCCTCCACCAGGAACCAGGTAAGTGCTCACCAGCCAGCAAGCCCGGGCGCCAGCCCCACTGATTCACCAGCCAATCTTAGTCTCACTGAGCTGAGCAAAGAGAGTCCTCACTAATTTACTGCCAGCTATCTTAGAACTTCTCTTCCCGGCAAAGGACCTCTGGGCTGGTGACCTTGGTGTGCGGCTGGAGGGTCTCTCCCCCAACCGGAGAAGCCTCTCCACAGCTGGGGCCTCCCTCACGGGCTTTGCCCTCTCTCATCTCCGCCCGTCCTACCAGACCCGATGCAGTTTCCTCTTTAAGTTCTTCATTTAGTGGTTCTGTTCCTCCAGTGTTCCGGGGACCTCCAGGGTTGAATGCTGTAAAATTTCCTTGTAATTTTGGTGTGATCCTGGTAGGCAGTTAGCACAGCGTCTGTCTATTGCGCCATTTTACCGGAAGTCCTCTGTTCTCCCTTTCCAGCCCAGGTCCGACCGCCTTCCCCTGATTCCCCCTTGTCCAGTCAGTTGCAGCCTGATTTCCCATGTTTCCCCTTGTCTCCCCCATTGCCACCTGTCTATTGTAGCTTCCACATGTCCAGTCCAGGGCCGCCTGCCTTCTCTTGCGCCCCCATTGTCCCACCTGTGGCTGTGTGCAATCACAATCCCCCCTTGTATTGCCCATGGTTGCCTGCGTTCCCCTGCTTCCCCTTCTCAAGCCTGCAGACACCTGCCTTCCCCAGCTCACCGTTGTCCATCCCATGGCTGCCTGCCTTCCTGTGTTCCTACTTTTCCACCCCATGTCTGCTTGCGATCCCCTGCTCCGCATCCGTCTCAGGATGGCAGGACTTCTCCTGCTCTGCGTTGTCCACCCCAAGTCCCCTTACCTTCCCTGTTCCTGCTTGTCCAGCCCATAGTCTCCTGCCTTCCTCTGCCCTCCGTTGTCCATTCAAGGGCTGCCTCTCTTCCTTGCTCCTCCATGTGAAGCCTGGGGCTACCTTTCTTCCCCAGTTCCCCTGTGTCCCGACCATGTCCCCGTGCATTCCCCTGTTATCCTTTGTTCAGTTTATGGCACCATGAATTCCCCTGCTCCATTTTGTCCAGCCCAAGGCTGCCTGCCTTTCCATGATCCCCCTTGTCCTGCCCCTGCCTGCCTGCCTTTTCCTGCTTCCACTTGTCCAGCTTGTGGCCACCTGCCTTTACCTGCTCCCCTTCTCAAGCCCGTGGTGCCTGACATTACCTGCTCCCTCTTGTCTAGTCCATGGCCCCCGACATTCCCTGTTCACACTTGTCTTGCCCAGGGCCAGATGCCTTTCCCTGCTCTCCCTTGTGCAACCTGTGACCACCTACATTCCTCTGCCTCCACTTGTCCGGCCCATGGCTGTTTGCCTTTCCCTGCTCCACCTTTTCCAGCCCAGTGCTGCCTGCTTTCCCCTGCTCCCCCTTCTAGAGACTGTGGCCACCTTCTTTCACTTGTTTCCCCATGTCAAGCCTGTGGCCACCTGCCTTCCCCTGCTACCCCTTGTCAAGTGCGTGACTGCCTTCTTTCGTGTGCTGCCTTTGTTCAACTCTGTTGTTGAATACCTTTCCTACCTCTCCCTCATCCAGCCCATAGCCACCTCCGTTCCCCTGCTTCCAGTTGTCAAACCGATGATACCTGCCTACCCCTGCCTCCCGTTCCACCCCGTGGCATCCTGAGTTCCCATGATGCCGTTGTCAACCCAGGGCCACCTGCCTTTCCTTGCTTCCCCTTGTCTAGCCTGCTTCAGCTCTCCATTGTCCGACCCATTAATGCCTGCCTACCCCTGCTACCCCTTGCCCAGCTGGTGGCAACTTGCCTTCCCCTGCTTCCCTTTGTCCACCCTGTGGCTGCTCACTTTCCCTAGTTCCCCCTTCCTGCCCCTGGCCACCTACCTTTTCATGTTCCCTTTGTCCATCCCATGGCTACCTGCCCTAACCTGTTCCCCTTGTCCAATTCATGCCCTCTGCCTTCCCCTGGTTTTCCTGGTGTGTCAGGGACGTATGCCTTCCCCTGTGCCCCACTGTCCACCCTGTGGCCTGCTGCCTTCCAGTGCTCCTTCTTTTGAGACGAGGGCCACCAGCATTCCCCAGTTCACCTTGTCCCTTCTCCTGGTTTAGCCTGTTCATAATTGTCCAGCCCCTGGCCACAGGCCTTATTAAATTCCCCCTAGTGCAGCCCGTGGCTTCCGATCTTCCTGTGTTATCCTTTGTACAGGCTGTGGCTACCTGATTTCCCCTGCTATTCCTTGTCTAGCCAGGGCTGCCTGCATTCCTCTATCCTCTTAGTGCATAGCCTGCTGCCTTCCAGTACTACACCTAGTACTCTCCAGGGTCTCCTGCCTTCCCCTTTTCCCCCTTCAATATCCCATGGTCACATGCATTCCCTTACTCCCCATTGTCCAGCCCGTGGTCACCTGCTTTCCCTTGCTCCTCTTGTCTAATACAGAGATGCCTGTCCTCCCGTGCTCTCCCTTGTACAGACCGCCTGTACAACGGGCCTCCTGACTTATACTCCCACTTGTCCAGCACAATCTAGCCTGCCTTCCCTGCTCCCACTAGTACTGTCCAGTGCCTCCTGCCATCCCCTTTGACTCTTTCTATAGCCCATGGCCATGTGCTTTCCCGTCTTCCTCCTTGTCCAGCATGTGGTTGCCTGCTTTATCCCGTTCCCCCTTTCTACCCCGTTACCACCTGCATTTCACTGCTCCCCCTTGTCCAACCATGATCGCTGCATTCCCCTGCTCATCCTGTCCACTCCATGATCACCTGCCTTCACCTGCTGCCACTTGTCCAGACCATTGGCACCAGCCTTCCCCTTCCCCCTGTTTTCCCACCCCTGTCCACCAGGTTACCCTTGTTCTCCCTTGTCCAACCTGAAACCAACTGTCTTTCCCTAATCCCCTTGTTTAGCCCAAGGCTGCCTGCTCTCCCTAGCATAACCTGAGGCTGCAAGCCTTGCCCCACTCCCCCTTGTCAACCTAAAGGCAGCTTGCCTTCCCCTGCTCTCCTATGTCCAGCCTCCAGCCCATGGCTACTTGCCTTTGTCTGCACCCCCTTGTGCAGCCAGTGACCACATGCTTTTGCCTTTTCCCCTTCATCCAGCCCATGGCCGCTGGCTTTCCCCTGCTACCCTTGTTCAGCCAGGGCCACCTGTGTTCCCCAGTTCCCCTTGTCCCACCCGTAACTGCCTGCTTTAGCTTGCACCTAATTGTCCCACACCTAATTGTCCCATGGCCATGTGCCTTACTCTAATCCCCTTGGTGAAGCCCATGGCCACCTACCTTCCCATGCTATCCCTTGTCCAGGCCATAGTTGCCTGTCTTCCCCTGTTATCCTTTGTCCAGCCAGGGCTGCGTGAATTCCTCTGATCCACCTTGTCCAGAACATTGCCTTTCCCTGCTCTTCCATTACTATCCTGTGGCAGCCTGACTTTCCCTGTTCCCTCTAGTGCTGCCCAGGGCCACATACTGTCCCTTGCTTTCATTTGTCCATCCCATGGCACCTGCCTTCCTCTGCTCTCCTTGCCCCATCCAGGGGCACCTGCATTCCCCTGGTCCCCTTTTCACAGCCCATGGCCACCTGCTTTCCCTTGCTCCACTTTGTCTAATCCCGGGCCATCTGCCTTCCCTTACTCCCCTATTCCAGTCTGTGGCTGCCTGCCTCCCACTGCTCCCCCTTGTTTTACCTATGGTGCCCTGCCTGCTCCTGCTCCCCTAGGTCGAGCCCATGGCCACCTGCCTTCTTCTGCACCTCTTTGTCCAGCCCGTGGCTGCTTTCCTTCCCCAGATTTCCCTTGTCCAGCCTGGGCTGTCTGCCTTACCTTCTTTCCCCTTGTTAATTCATGGCTGCCTGCCATCCCTTATATTCCCTAGTCCAGCCCATGGCCACCTGTCATCCCTTGCTTCCACTTTTCCATCCCAGAACAGCCTGTTTTTCCCATCTCCCCCTTGTCCAGCATGTGGTCATCTCTCATCCCCTGCTCCCCCTTGTAAATCCCGTTTGCATGCCTTCACCTGCTAACACTTGTCCTTCCCAGAGTTGTCTGCCTTCCCCTATACCCCTTTGTAGAACCCATGGCCGCTGCTTTCTCCTGCCTCCTCTTCTGAAGCCCAAGTCTGCCAGCCTACACTGGCTCCCACATGTCTACCCCATGGCCGGCTGACTTACACTGTGCATCATTGTCCACCTCATGGCTCCCTACATCCTCGAGCTCGCCCTTGTCAAGACTGTGGTTGCCTGCTTCTCCTTGCTCCTCCCTGTTTAGCTAAGGGCCACCAGCCTTCCCATGATCCCCTTCATCTAGCCCAGGACACCTGCCCTCCACTGCTCTCCCTTTCTTCCCTAGTATCAGCAAACTGGTTTGGAGTGGCAGCTCATTCTTTTGCCGTATGCTCCACAGGCAGACATGTGATTGACTTCGGAAACCCGCGTTAGATCAAAACACATCTTTCCACCTCTGTAACTTAGGCAAACATGTGTTTCATAGTGCCAAGCCACTCTGAACGAAAACACACTGCTTCTCCTCTTGGGAGGCAAAATGTTTCCAATAGCAGTGAAGTGTGTTTGTCTGCAGTATGGAAACTTGAAAACACTGGGCATTGCAGTGGAATCCAAGGAGCTCTGATCACAAAGATTGAAACACTTTTAGCAACAGCTACATAGTTCCCTACATTGCTCACTGTGCAGAGGTAGCCTTACATCATGTTTTCAGGAGGCTTTTTTCTTGAATGATTCTGTTACTTACCGGAACAGACAGAAATGACCCAAATACAGAAGTAGCCTCCCCGCTTGATCTGGCTTCACCAGATTGCCAGACATGAGGATATTTCCTTCAGTTTTCAGAGGCAGGGACAAACCCTCTCATGTTTTCTGCCTACTCTGAAGGCACATTTGATCGACAGGTGCCAAACAAGGGCCCTAATGCCAGTGGAAATGTCTCTTTTCCCTGGTCTTATCAAACATGGTCAGAATGACAACTCATTATTTTGTTGTCTGGATCTGGCTTTAACAGGTTGCCAGACATGATGATATTGACTTCAGCTTTCAGAGGCACGGACAACCCCCTCATGTTTTCTGCCTTTGTGAATGCCCATTTCATTGATGGGAGTCAACAGGGGACCGAAGGGCGGTCGACAACTCTCTTCACTAGTATCAGCAAATGCGTTTGGAATGACAACTCATTCTATTACCATCTGACACACAAGCATTGATGTGATTGACTTTGGAAACCCACATTAGACGAAAACACATCCTTCCACCTCTCTAACTTAGGCAAACCTGTGTTTGATATTGCCAAGCCACTCTGAGGGAAACACACTCTTCCTCGCCTCAGGTTGCAAAATGTCTCCAATACCTGTGATGTTCATTTGTCTTCATTCACTACAGGCACCTGCAAACATTGGGCATTGCAGTGGAATTCCAAGAAGTCCGTTTCATGAAGATTGAAGCACTTTTAGCAACAGCTACACAGTTCCCTACATTCCTTACTTTGCAGGGGTAGTGTTACCTCACGTTTTCAGGAGGATATTTTCTTGGACCATTCTCTTAGTTAGTTACCGGAATGGACAGAAATTACCCACATATGTAGGAAGCCTCCCAGCTTGAACCGGCTTCACCAGGTTGCACGACATGACGATATTGACTTCAGTTTTCAGAGTTAAGGACCACTCCACTTGTGTTTTCTACCTGCTCTAAATACACATTTGATCGATGGGAGGAGACAAACAAGGACCCAAATGCAAGTCAACGTCTCTCATCCCTAATAGCAGCAAAAGCGTTTGGTATGACAACTCCTTCAATTGCCATCTGCTCCCCAGGCATATATGTGATTGACTTTGGAAACCCCTTTTTAACGGAAATGCATGCTTCCCCCCATTAGGTAAACCTGTGTTTGATACTGCCAAGCTGTTATGAATGAAAACACCCTCTTCCACATCTCTGATGCTGGACAAATGGGAGTACAGGAAGGCAGGTGGTCACGGGCAGGAGAAAGGGTAGCAGGAGAAGTGAAGGGGCATAGGCCTGGACAAGTGGGAACACAGGAAGGCAGGTAGCCACGGGAAGGACAGAGCGTAGCAAGAGAAGTAAGGCAGCCTAGTACAGCACAATTGGGAGCAGGGGAAGGCATGTGACCACAAAGAGACAGGGGGAAGCAGGAATACACACGTGACCATGGGCTGGAGAAGGGGGAGAGGGAAGACATACGGTCACGGTCTGAAAAGGAGGAGCTGGAGAAGGCAGGTGGCACTGAGCTGGATAAGGGGAAGCAGGGGAAGGCAGGCGGCCCTGGGCTGGACACTTGGTAACAGGGGGAGGATGTGGCTGTGGACAGGACTAGGGGGAGCAGGGGAAGCATGCATCCACACTGAACCAGGGAGAGGAGGAGAAGGCGAGTGGCCATGGGCTGGACAAGGGGCTGCAGAGTAATGCAGGCAGTCACAGGATGGACAAGGTGAAACGGGGAAACACAGGTGGCCACAAGCTGGAGAAGCGTAACCGGGGGAAAGCAGGTAGAGACGGGCTTCACAAGGGGGAGCAGGTGAAGGTATGTGTACAAGGGCTGGACACGAAAGAGTACGTGAAAGCACAGGGCCACAGATTGCATTAGGGGAGCAAGGGGAGGCACATGACAACTGGTTAGATAAGGGGAGCAGGGCAATGCAGGCAGCTCCAGGATGAAAAATGGGGAGCACAAGAGGCAGGTGGCCTCGGGCTAGACAAGGGTGAGTAGGGAAACGCAGGTGGCCCTAAACTAGATATTAGGGAGGAGTAGAAAGGCATCCATGGGTTGTTCGATGGGGAGCACAAGAATTCAGTCAGCCACGGGATGAATGGGGGACAGGGGAAAACAGGCGTCAATGGGATGGGCAAGGGGTAGCAGTGGAAGGCTGTCAGACAAGTGCTGGTGAGGGGCACTAGGCAAGGCAGGCATCCATGGCCAGACAACTGGGAGCAGGGGAAGTCAGGTGTCCCTGGGCTGTACTAGTGGTAGCACGGGAAGGCAAGAAGCCCTGGGCTGCATCAAGAGTGGCAACAAAAATGCAGGCCTTCACTACCAGACAAGGGAAAGCAGGGGAGGCAAGTGGGCCTGGGCTGGGCATATGGTCGCAGGGGAAGGCGGGCAGCCCTCAGCTGGATAACAGAGATCAGAGGACTGCAGATGGACATAGAGTCGGCCAGGGTAGTAAGTGATGGCAAGTAGGCCTGGGTTGGACAACTGTTAGCATGGAAAGCCAGGTGGCCGTGGCAGGACAAGTGAGAACAGGTGAAGGAGGTGACCATCGGTTAGAGCAGTGGGATGAAAGGAAGTCAGGCGGCCACGGGTTAGGCAAGGGGATCCAGAGGAATGTATGTGGCCATGAGGTGGAAATGGAGAAGTACTGGAAGGCAGGCAGTCATGAGCAGGACCAGTGGGTGCAGGAGAAGGCAGTCAGGGCTGAGTTGGACAAGGAGGAGCAGGGGAAGACAGGAGGTCATGGGCTGGAGCAAAAGAAACAGGAGGGGGACAGATGAGTGGTGCAGTGGTTAAGTGCTGGCTGGGAAGCCAGCAGCCCCAGTTTGGTCCCACATATGAAGGCCAGTGATACTGCCCTCAAAAAAAAAAAGAAATGAGAGAAAGCAGGCAGCACCAGGCTGCACAAGGGTGAGCTGAAAAAGGCAGGCAGCCAAGGGCTGGACATGGGGAGCATGGAAAAGTAGGCGGCCACAAGTTAGAGAAGGGGAGCAGGGGAAAACAGGCAGTTTGGGGCTGGACAAGGGGAAGCAGGGGAACTCAGGAGGCCACAAGATGAATAAGGGGATTCAAGACATTAGGCAGTCATGTGCAAGACAATGGGGGAGCAAAAGAAAGCAGGAGGACATGAGCTGGGTAAAGGGGAGCAGAGGACATCCATCGGTGAAGGCCTGACAATGAGATGCATGGGAAGGTAGGCAGCCATGGGCTGGACCACAGGAGGAAAGGAAGGCAGGCTTCCATGTGCTTAAAAGTGGAAGCCATGGAAGGCAGGCGGCCTTGGGAGGTGAAAAGGAAAGGAAGCGGATCTGGGCTGGAAATGGGTAGCAGGGAATTGCAGAAGGACCTCGGCTGTACAAGAGGGAGCAGGCAAAGACACGGGACCATGGCCTGAGATTGGAGAACAGGGGAAGGCAGGCAACACTGGGCTGGACAAAGAAGAACAGTGGTAGTCAGGCGGCCATGGGCTGGACAAACAGCTACAGGGAAAAACAGGCAGCTATGGCCTAGACAATGGGGCCAAGGTAAGGCTTCGGGACTGAGCTGGATAAGGAAGAGCAGGGGGAGGCAGGCAGGCACAGAGTGCACAAGGCGGTACAGAGAAAGGGAGGAGGACATGGGCTCGAGAAGGATAAGAAGGGGAATACAGGCAGAGACGGGATTCACAAGAGGCCTTGGGTTAGATAAGGGTGAGTAGGGGAATGCAGACAGCCCCGGAATGGACATTGGAGAGAAGGGATAGACAGGCAGCCACAGGCTGGTTGAGGGGAAGCACTGAAAGGCAGTCGTCCACAGGCTGAAGGGGTTGGCAGGAGAAGGCAAGCATCCATGGGATGGGCAGTGGGGAGAGCAGGGGTAAGCCTGCAGCCATGAGGTGAAAATGGGGGAGCAGGAAAGGCAGGCAGCAGCAGGGTGGACATGGGAGAGAAGGGAAAGACAGGAGGCCACGGACTGGACAAAAGGAAGCAGGGGAATGCAGGCATCACCGTGCTGCACAAGAGTGAGCTGGGAGAGGCAGGCAGCCACGGGCTAGATATGTGAAGGAGGGGAATGTAGGTGGCCACAGGTTGGAGAGAAGGGGAGCAGGGGAATCCAGGCAATCATGGGTTTGACAAGGGGGAGCAGGGGAAGGCTTGTGGACATAGACTGGACAATTGTTAGCAGGGGAAGACAAGAGGCCATGGACTGGAAAAATGGGAGTCTCAAGCAGGCTGCAAAAGGCTGCACAATGGGAAGAAGACAGGGGGCCGCAGGCTGGACAATGGGTTCCATGGGAAGGCACGGGGACACAGTGTGTACAAGCAATAGCAGGGTAAGGCAGGCAGCCACAGGGTGGACATGGGGGTACAGAGAAAGGGAGGAGGCCATGGACTGGAGAAGGCGAAGAAGGGAAATACAGGCAGAGACGGGATTCACAAGAGACAGCAGGTGAAGGCAGGAATCCCTGGGTAGTAGAAGGGGGACCAGGGGAAGGCAGTCCACCATGTTCTGCACAAGGGGGAACAAGTAAGAGCAGGCTTACCTGACCTGGAAAATGGAAAGTCAGGGTAGTCTGGTGGCCACGTGCTATACAAAGGTGTGAAGTGAATGCAATGGCTCATGGGCTCACGGGTTAGACAATTGAGAGACATGAAAGGCAGGCAACCATGGGCTGGACAAAAGGGAGCAGGGAAGTCAGGCTGCCCTGTGCTTGACAAGGGAGAGCACGGGAATTCACGAAGCCACAGGGTGAAGAAAGGGAGCAGGAGATGGCAGCTGGACCTCAGCTGGTCAATGGGGGAGAAGGAGCATTAGGGCGACCACAGGCTAAACAAGGTATAGCAGTGAAAGGCAGGTGGCCTGGAGCTTGACAATGGAGAGCAGGGAAGGCCTGCAGCCACAGGCTGGATGAGGGGGAGCAGATGAAGTCAGGCGGTCCTGTGCTAGACTAGGGGGAACTGGGGAATTCAGGTGACCATGGGGTGGACAAAAGGAAGCAGGGATTACCACACATTCCTGGGCTAGAAATGTGGGAGCAGGGGTGGGTATGCCACTATGCGTTGGTCAAAGGGGAGCAGCAGAAAGCAGGTGGCTACGAGATGGACAAGGCAGAGTAAGAGAAAGCAGGAGGTCCATAGGTGGACAATGGGGATCAGGGGAAGCAAGGGACCACCAGATGGACCAAAGGGAGGAGGAGGCAGGTGGCAACAGGCTGTACAGCTTGGTCTAGGGAATGGCAAGCACTCATGGGTTTGGAAAAGGCAGAGCAGGGAAGGTCGGGAGCCTCGACTGCTCAAGGGGGACCAGGGGAAGGCAGGTGGCTATGGACTGGACAATGGAGAGCAGGGGAAGATAGGTGGCCAGGGGCTGGACAAGTGTTAACAGGGGAAGGCAGGTGGCCTCATAGGGACAAAGGGGAGCAGGGGTATGCAAGAGACCACAGGCTCAACTCAGGGGAACAGGGGAAGGCTAGAAGACAAGAGGTGGACATATGGGAGCAGGGGAAGGCAGGAGTCCACAGCCAGAAAAACGAGAGCAAGAGAACCAGACATGATGGACAATTGGTAAGAAGGGAAGGCAAGCAGCCCTCGGCTGGACAAGTTTGATCAAGGGAACGAAGGTTGTCATGGGGTGGATATAGGGCAGCAGGGGAAGCTAGGTGTCCCTGGGTTGACAAGGTGGAACAGGGGAAGGCAGAGGGACATGGGCTGTTCAAGGGCGTGCAGGAGAACCCACACAGACCTGGGCTGGACAAGGAGTAGCAGGGTAAGTCAGGCGGCCACGGGATGGATATGTGGGAACAGAAGAATGCAGATGGCCAAAAGGAGCAAGGAGGAGGAGGGGATGTCAAATTGCCCAGGCCTTGACAAGGAAGGACAGGGAAGGCCGGCAGTCATGGGTTGGCTAGGGAGTGCAGGGGACTGCAGGCAGCCATGGGTTAGGCAAGGGAGAGCACTGGAAGGCAGGAGGACACTGTTGGAAAAGGAGGATAAGGGAAAGGCATGTGGCCACATGCTGCACGGAGAGGTAGGCAACCTGGGGCACTATAAGGGTGAGCAGGGAAAGGCAGGTGGCCATGATTGAACAAGTGGGAGCAGCAGAAGGTAGGTGACTCTGGGATAAACAAGGGGGCCCAGGGGAAGGCCGGCTGCCCTGAGCTGGTATAGTGGGAGCAAGGTAGGCAGGTGGCCAGGGGCTGAATAATGGAAGCAGTGGAAGGCAGGAAACCTCGGGCTAGACAAGGGTGAGCAGGACAAGGCAGGCGGCTCTGTTTTGGACATGTGGAAGTAGGTGTAGGCAGGAGGCCATGGGCTATTCCAGGGAGAACAGGGGAATGAAAGCAACCACGGGCTTCAAAAAGAGGGGCAGGGAAAGCAGGATTCTATGGGCTGGAAAAGGTTTAGCAAGGTAAGACAGGTGGTGATGCACTAGACAAGGTGGACCAGGGAAATGGAGGTGGATATGGTATGGACCAGGGAGAGCATGAGATTCCAGGCAGCCACAGGGTGGATTACAGGAGCAACTGGACCTTGGATGGATAATGGGGAGAAGGGGAATTAGGGCGGCCATAGGCTAAACAAGATATAACAGTGAAAGGCTGGTGGTCTGGAGCTTGACTATAGAAAGCAGAGAAGGCATGCTTCCATGGGCTGGATGATGGGGAGAGGATGAAGTCAGGCTGCCTTGTGCTGGACAAGGGGGAGCCGGGAAGTCAGGCGACCATGGGGCGGACAAAGGGAAGCAGGGGTAAGCATGTGTCCGTGGGCTAGAAATGTGGAGCAGCGGAAGGCAATTGACTATTTCTGTTGAAGGGGGAGCAGGGAAAGGCAGGAAGATCTAGACTGGATGAGTTGTAGCAAAGGAAGTCAGGAAGCCCTGGGCTCGATAGGAGGGAGCAGAGGAACATAGAACGCCTGACAAGGGGGAACAGAGGAAGGCAGGAGGCTCTGGACCGTACAAGTGGTAGGAGGGGAAGACTGGACAAAGGTGAACAGGGGAAGCCAGGTGACCACAGTCTTCACAAGGTGGGGCAGAGGCAAGCAGTCGGCCACGGACTTGAAAGTGGCACAGCCAACTAGGGACCACCAGACTGCCCTTCCTCACCCATGTCTAAGGCCAAGGTGCCTGTCTTCCACTGCTCTCCCTTATCCAGTCGACATTTGAATGATGGGAGAAAAACAAGGGGCCTAATGCCAGCGGAAATGTCTCTCTTCCCGGGTATCAACAAATGCGTTTGAAATGACCACTGATTCTTTTCACGTTGACTCCACAGGCAGACATGTGATTGAAATTTGATTTACACGAAAACACATCGTCATCCTCTTTTACTTAGGCAATCATGTGTTGATAGGGCCAGGCCCCACTGAAAGAAACACACTGTTCCTCCTATCGAGTGGCACACTGTTTCCAATAACTGTGATGTGTGTTTTTCTTCAGTACAGACACTTGTAAACATTGGGCATTGCAGTGGAATTCCAAGAAGTTCCATTGGAGAAGACTAAAACGCTTTTAAAAGCAGCTACACAGTCCCTTTTTTCCCTTTGCAGTGGTAGCCTCACATCACGTTTATAGAGGTCCTTTTTCTCGGATCATGCTGTTACCAGAATGGAAAGGAAGCACAGGTATACATACACAGACGACCCTCCTGATCTGTCTACACCTGTTGCCAGACAGGGCAATATTGGCTTCAGTTTTTGGAGGGAAGGACCACCCCACCTGTATTTTCTGCTTCTTCTGAATGCACATTTGATCAATGGAAGCCAAACAAGGGCCTTAATGCCAGTCAA
This sequence comes from Aselliscus stoliczkanus, assembly GCA_033961575.1. Taxonomy (NCBI): domain Eukaryota; kingdom Metazoa; phylum Chordata; class Mammalia; order Chiroptera; family Hipposideridae; genus Aselliscus; species Aselliscus stoliczkanus. The sequence goes on from JAWWOG010000062.1 coordinate 45,767, forward strand.
CATGTCTCTCTTCCCTAGTATCCACAAATGTGTTAGGATGTCAACTCATTTTATTGCTGTATGCTCCAAAGGCAGCCAAATGGGTTATTTTAGACCAAAACACATCCTTTCACATCTCTTGCTTAGGCGAACGAGTTTCATAGTGTCAAGCCGCTCTCAACAAAAATGCACTTTCCTCCTCTCGTGTGGCTAAATGTTTCCAATTGCTTTGAGATTCGTTTGTCTTCAGTACAGATACTTGCAAGCATTCGGCATTGCAGTGGAATTCCAAAGAGGCTTGGCAGTGAACAGTAAAATGCTTTTGGCAGAGGCACAAAGTCACCTACATTCCTTACTGTGCAGGGTTTGTGTTACATCAGGTTGTTGGGAGGCCTTTTCCTTCGTTCATTCAGTTAGTTACTGGAAGGCACATCACGTAGCCGCCTGGAGATAAACCTCTCCGACAGAGAGGACTGCACCAGGTTACCAGGCATGGCGATATTGACTTTAGTTGTTGGAGACAGGGACATCTGCACTCGTCTTTTCTCCCTATTCTGAATGACACACGTAATCGATGGTAGCGACACAAAGGCCCAAATGTGAGTCAACATGGCTCCCTTCCATAGTACCAGCAAGCGCGTGAAGACAACTCATTCTATTACCATCGACTCCACAGACAGACTTGCGACTGACTTTGGAAACCCGCTTCAGACGAAAACGCATCCTTCCACTTAGCTTGCTTAGGAAAACATGTGGATCATAGTGCCAAGAGGGAGTGAACGTAAATGCACTCTTCTGCTCTCTTGTAGCTAAATGTATCCAATGATTTGAGGTTCATTGTCTTCAGTACTGACACTTGCAAGCATTGGGCATTGCAGTGGACTTTCAGAGAGGCTTTGTCACTCCTGCTGATCCACAAACAGCCATGCGACTCACTTGGGATAGCCATTTTAGAGGAAAACACATATATCCTATTCGCTTGCTTAGGCAAACCTGAGTTTTACAGTGCCAATCAGATCTGAACGTGAGTGCCCTGTTCTGCTCCTGTGGCTTAATGTCTCCAATAGCTTTGACGTTCTTTTGTATCCAGTTCTCACACTTGCAAGCATTGGGCTTTGCAGCGGAATTTCAGAGAGCCTTGGTCACGAACACTGAAACGCTTTGGGCAACAGCCACACAGTTCCTTGCATTCCCTCCAGTTCAAGGGTTGCGTTAAGTCAGTGTTTCAGGAAACCTTTTCCTTGGTTCACTCAGTTAGGTGTGAACCTAAAGGCACATGTGTGTGCCTAAGGATGAAGTTTCTGCCGTGATCTGACTGCACTAGGTTGTTCAGCATGGCTGAATAAATTTCAGTTGTCTGAGGCAGGGACCACCACAATTGACTTTCCTGCCCATTCGGAACACAGGTTTGTTAGAAGGGATCCAACCACTGTCCCTAATGCTAGTCAACATACATATCTTCCCCAGTAGCAGCTAACGCGTTAAGAATGACAACTCATTCTATTGCTGACCACTCCACATCCAGCCATCTGACTGACTGTGGAATCCCGCATTAGACGAAAACATGCATCCACTTTGCTTGTTAAAGCAAATATGTGTTTCTTAGTGCTAAGCAGCTATGTATGTGAATGCACTGTTCCCTTTCTCGTGTCGCTTAATATTTCCAATAGATTTGAGGTTCGTTGCTCTTCAGTACTGACACCTGCAAGAATTGGGTATAGTGGTGGAATTTCAGGGAGCCTTGGTCACGAACACTGAAATGCTTTGGGCAACACAGCTCCTTGCATTCTTTCCTGAGCAAGGGTTGCACTAAGTGAATGGGTTGGGAGTCCTACTCCTTGGTTCACTCAGTAGTTACCGGAATGTTCATGACGTGCAAGCCAGCGGAAGAAGGCTATGCCTTGAGCTGACTGCGCTAGTTTTTTGGACATGGCGGTATTGATTTCAGTTTTCTGAGGCAGGGACGGCCACAATGGACTCTTCCACCAATTCTGAACGGGATTGGTTAGAAGGGAGACAAACACGGTCCCCGATGCTACCCAACACGTCTTCTTCCCCAGTATCAGCAAACGCGTTAGGAAGGAAAACTGATTCTATTGCAGAGTACACCACATCCAGCCATGCAACTGAGTTTGGAAACCCACTTTAGATGAAAACACATCCATCCACTTTGCTTGCGAAGGCAAACCTGTGTTTCATAGTTCCAATCAGCTCTGAAAGTGAATGCATTCTTCCTCTTCTCGTGTGGCTTAATGTTTCCTGTACTTTTGAGGTTCGTTTGTGTTCAGTACTGACATTTGCAAGCGTTGGGCATAGCAGTAGAATTTCAGAAAGGCCTGCTCGTGACACCGAAACGCTTTGGGCAGCAGCCACATTCCTCCCAGTGCTAGGGTTGTGGTAAGTCAGTGTTTCGGGAGGCCATTTAGTGAGTTCACTCAGTTAGGTCCCAGAACGCACACCACTTAGTGTGAGCCAGAGGATGAAGCGTCTGCCTTGATGTGACTGCACTAGGTTGTTCCACATGGATGAATTGATTTCAGGTCTCCGAGGCAGGGACCTCCGCAATTGACTTTGCTGCCCTTTCAGAACGCATGTTTCTTTGAAGGTATCCAACCACGGTCCCTGATGCTACTCAACATGTCTTTTTTCCCAGTATCAGCAAACGCGTTAAGAATGACAACTCATTCTATTGCCAATTGCACCACATCCAGCCATGAGACTGAGTTTGGATACCGGCTTTAGACGAAAACACATGCATCCACTTCGTCGGCTTAAGCAAACCTGTATTTCGTAGTGCCAATCAGCTCTGAACATGAAAGCAGTGTTCCTCTTGTTGTGTGGCTTAATGTAGCCAATAGCTTTGACATTCATTTGTTTCCAGTTCTCACACTTGCACGCATTGAGCATTGCGGTGGAATTTCAGAGAGCCTTGGACATTAACGCTGAAACGCCTTGGGCAGCAGCCACACAGGTACCTGCATTCCTTCCAGTGCAAGGGTGGCGTTAAGTCAGTATTTTGGGAGGACTTTTCCTGAGTTCACTCAAGTTAGGTCCCGGAACGCACACCACTTAGTGTGAGCTAGAGGATGAAGCGTCTGCCTTGATGTGGCTGCCCTACGTTTTTCCATATGGCTGAATTGATTTCAGGTCTCCGAGGCAGGGACCTCCACAATTGACTTTGCTGCCCTTTCGGAATGCATGTTTCTTTGAAGGTATCCAACCACGGTCCCTGATGCTAGTCAACATATCTCTCTTCCCCAGTGGCAGCTAACACGTTAGGAGTGACAACCCATTCTATTGCCGACTGCGCCACATCCAGCCATGCGACTGAATTTGGAATCGTGCTTTAGACGACAACACACGCATCCACTTCGCTTGCTTAAGCAAACCTGTTTCGTAGTGCCAGTCAGCTGTGAACGTGAATGCACTGTTCCTCTTCCTGTGTGGCTTAATGTTTCCTGTAGCTTCGAGGTTCGTTTGTGTTCAGTACTGACACTTGCAAGCATTGGGCATTGCAGTGGAATTTCAGAAAGGCCTGTTTGTGACACCGAAATGCTTTGGGCAGCAGCTACACAGCTCCTTGCATCCCTTCCTGTGCAAGAGTGGCGTTAAGTGAATGTTTTGGGAGGCCTTTTCCTTGGTTCATTCAGTAGTTACCCGAATGTTCATAACGTGCCAGCCAGCGGATGAAGGCTATGCCTTGATCTGACCGCACTAGTTTTTTTGACTTGGCGGTATTGATTTCAGTTTTCCAAGGCAGATACCTCCACAGTTGACTTTTCTTCCAATTCTGAATGAGATTTATTAGGAGACAAACACGGTCCCTGATGTTACCCAACATGTCTTCTTCCCCAGTATCTGCAATCGCCTGAGGAATCACAACTCATTCTATTGCAGAATGCTTCATATCCAGCCATGCGACTGAGTTTCGAAACCCGGTATAGATGAAAATGCATGCATCCACTTTGCTTGCTAAGGCAAACCTGTGTTTTTTAGTGCCAATCAGCTCTGAACGTGAAAGCACTGGTCCTCTTCTCGTGTGACTTAATGTCTCCAATAGCTTTGATGTTCGTTTCTATCCCAGTCTGACACTTGCAAGCATTGGTCTTTGCAGTGGAATTTCAGAGATGCTTGGTCGTGAAAATGGAACCACTTTGGGCAACAGCCACACAATTCCTTGCACTCCTTCCTGTGCAATGATAGCGTTATATCAATGTTTTGGGAGGCTTATTCCTTGGTTCACTCATTTAGTTAC
>JAWWOG010000063.1:0-50000 GCA_033961575.1 Aselliscus stoliczkanus
TATTATGCCTATACTTACTAAAATGTTCCAGACACTCTCAACATACTGCATCCAGAGCATTAGAAGAGACCACATAAATGGCCACTTCCATACTTGTCTCAAAAGTCTGTTTTCCTCACAGAGTTGGGGCTCCCATCTCTCTCAGAGTCACAGACCATCTTTCCCATACTCACAAAGCCCCACATGGCCCTGCCCCCACAACTTTTCTTCTCTTGCCTCTTATAGACCCTTTCCTTGTTGAAGAATATTTTGTCCAAAGAGGCCCTGACTGGTATTGGGTGCTGAGCCACAGGAGACTCTGGGAGTTTTCCTGGGGGAGGAGGCATCCTTTTTGGTTGTACACATGAGAGTTGCACTGTGACAGTTGATATTTGATGTGAACAGTTGCCTTTGTATGCAGTGTAAGAATGCTGCTCGAGGAGCCACGGGCTTGTGGGATGGGCTGCACTTGGGAACCACTTGTTGTGTCTTGTTGGCTGCCAGATCCTAAACCTTTTTCCCATTTGGGGAGATCCGATACCACGTGGATTTGGCAGAAGGCAGTCCCACTTCCTCTGAAAGCCCAAAGGAGCCTCGTGCTCTCTCTCCTGCCCCGAGTGGCTAGGGTGGGCACAGAATCTAGGCGAGGCCAACTGTAAGCTCCTTCCTGGGGCTCTGAATCAATGTTGCACAGATGCTGAGCCACCAATCCTGGTAGAGTTGGTGTGAGCAGGAGGCCTGGTAGAGGAGGGAGCTGAGGTGGTGGTGGCAATGTCTCATGGAGAGAGGAAACTGATCCCACCACGTGTGTCTGGCTGTGCTCTGGGCTCCCAACCTCTCTGCTCTGGCATGTTCTGAGCCAGCTGTCCAGATTTCTCTTGCTTCTATGAGCACCTGATAGTGTTCCAATAACATGCTCAGGTTAGTTGCAATCTGTTTGCATGCAAGAACCCTGACTGGTTCCATTAATGGATGCTAGTTCCCTTCCTTCCCTTCTTTTTTCTTTTTCCTGTATGTTTCCTTACTCTGTTAAAATATGATTAATCAGATTTTTACCAAGGCCATATCGTTAGAAACATCCATCTATACTGTCCGAATGAACTCCAAATGAAAGCAGGAGCGGAGTAATCTCAGAGCTTCAAAGATGGGCCACGCTGGGCCACCTCTCTCCGCCGGTCTGAGCATGACGTGGTGGGCGCCACAGCACAGCCTGGCCAGCGCAATCTGCTTTGATTTTCCATGTGGAGGAAAGATCACTGTTACATGTTTCTGCTTCTTCTCCACCGTCAGGGCCATATCTGAAGAGTAAGTGTCACTTTACATGCTGAGCAATACAGCATTTCTCAGGTGGCTGAAGAATCGCAGTGTCCTCACTTTGGAGATGAAGAAATAGATTTCCTTAATGGACCCAAAATGTTCTCTTCATGGAAAGAAATTGGTAGTGGATTAAGATGAAAGATGAAAGAGGAAGGTAATATATACTTAGAAGAAGAGTCTTCAACCCCCACATGTTATTCACAAACAAAACTGGAAGGCATCACATGCTTTCTAAGTGGGCGTTTGCTCTCTGGGGACCACACCCCACTGCAAGGGTGTAAAAAGAACAGGTTTGAGAGACACAAGGAAGAAAACCTGACTGGTGACTTATTTCCATTAATGCTTCATTGAGTAATGAAGTCATTCATGTAAACATTGACCAGGTCAGGGGTTGTAAGCTTTTTCTGTAAAGGGCCAGATAGTAAATATGTTAGTCTGAAAAAAATACTTTAATAAGGAGTAGCACTTTACCATTGACATTGTTTACAATTGTTGTCTTATGGTGATAATAGAAAGAACTACATGAGGTTGCAACTCTGTTGAGTGGAGTGGGCAGCTCAGAGTGGCAGTGACCCAGAGAAAAGGTTCATTTCTGCAACTGGGAAGTGGGTAGGAGAGGTCACCTCACTCCAAGCTGAGCTCAGTGTCCCTCCAAATCAGAATGCAGGCAAGTCACAGTCCAGAAATGGATGCTGCAGGGGTGTCATAGAGTCACAAACACAGCCCAGATCTTGAGTGAGGAACCCAGGACTGAGCTGGCAGCAGGGAGCTGGGGCAATTGAGCAGCACCTGGGGCCCATCAGACCCACCAGGAGGTGAGACCCCACCAATGCCCAGGTGGGCTGGCCAACGATGTCATCACTGTCTGAACTGGGAACATTCTAGTATTAGCTGGGATGGAATAAAAACTTTGGTTTTGGGAGCAAAACTTCCAACAAAGTAGGTTTGATTGTAAGGCTCAGAAATAATTTCATTCAATGTAACATACTAACAGATATTATAATAAACCAGAAAACTTAATATGCCACAGTCATTTTCCCATGTGATTATTATTAATCACTAAATTACATTAGAATATTAACTGACCTCTCAGCAAATACAGATGTAGGAACAGTGCTTGGCATTGCAAGGGACATGGAAGGAAGTGGAAGAATGGCTTGTGCCTGGCTGGGACCAAACCATTCAGGACAAGGAACAGTGTCATATTATCTGTGTGTTTTTTTTGCCTACTCAGGGTCCAAACATGATGAAAGTGACTAAACATGCAGCACAGAATATAAAAAGGGCTAAACAATGGCTGGGGTGCCAACTGAAGTATTAGTTTATTTAGAGAAGGGAGTGATTGGGACAAGCTAGTACTTTTTTTTTATTTGAGGGCAGTGTCACTAGCCCTCATATGTGGCCCCCCAAACCGGGTCTTTAACAAAAGGTTTTATTTGGAGAATAGAAAGGAATTAAATCACAGCATTTCAAAATCTCTGGGTAGAGGTCTTGGAAACCATCATTTGTTCTGGGTCCTGTCTGGTGGATATTCAGTCTACTTTTTAATAACTCCTAATTTAAGCTGAAATCTTTTCCTGAGGCTGTCACCCTTTAAAATGGGCCCTGCCCCATGGAATTCTGTGAGTAGAATGAGGCTTCTGCATACTAGTCATTTAAATAGTTGGATTATGCGATTGTGTCTCCCATTCTTTCCCTGGAAGCTTGATGCCGGGTTTCTCCAAATGTGCCTGTGTGGTCACGTGCCTCATGGTGACCTCCTTGTGCCCCTGGCCGGGTTGGTCTCTGTTTCTGAGAGTCCAGTAGTTTCTGGAACTAAATGCCTACTATGATAAGTAAGACCCTCACCAAGCCGAGAGGAGCGCCTGCCTTTCACAGCCAAATCAGTGGGTTGCATTACGGTGTCAATCAGAATGAGCTGGGGGAGCCCTGGGCCCCACCTGAAGTTCCTGATAGAACCAGCCTGCTGGAGCCACACACCAAATGGGGCTGCATACCCAGCTTCCTCAGCTGTGTATCACTCGTGCCTCATCTGGGGTTTACTGATGAAAACTCTCAATCCAAGTTTTTCAGTGGCCAGCTGCAGTTTCTATCATTATTTCATACTTTTGTAATTGATATATTGGATAATGGGAGGTATTTCTGGGGTGTTGTCTCAGAGCAACTGTCCTTACCCACCACCTGAATAGGCAGTGCTTTCAACCTGACGGAAGCCCATTTATGAGCTGGTCAGAGGCCTGAGACGTGTGTGGCAGTATTCAAAAAGAAAAGCAAGGCACTCAGACACCTTCTGGGCCATTTTAGGGGCCAGTATCAGGGCAAAAGTAATATACATGTGTACATTTTGTCCCAAACAGTAAAAATACATCATACAATATGTATTCTTTGAGCTTTATCTTTAGTATGGTAGACTATCTCCACTCACAAAGCTTCTTTGTGGGACTTCTGCAGTCCTTTCCAAATGTTCCTTTTCAAGCTTATATGCGTGGAGATCTGTTTATCTGTTCTTTTTATCACCCACACATGAGTGCAATGCTATGACAACTTACTGAATTAGGGCTCCCAAAACATTTACCTCAAAGGCTGAGGTAATCTTTAGAACCAATGATTAGGCCCTCTAGTTCAGTTGACACCAAATGGTTCCTTGATGAACTTAACTCTTGAATGGGCAGGAGGTGGGGGTGGGGGTGGGGAGCGGGAGCAGTTCTCAGGGAAATTTTAACCTCACAATTGAAACTACAAGTCATCAATATCTACTTTGACCAGACCTTCTGCCAGCACATCACACGGATTATCCATACTGTGATATTTTTTAGTATAAAAAGTCATTATACTAAAAATGTCTGCAATGGGACATACTCACACTAAAAAATGATTTGTTTAGTTGAAGTCCAAGTTGAACTGGGTGTCCTGTATTTCTTTGTTCAATCTGGCAACCTTACTGCTACACAAGTGCAGAGTTCTCTCCTCACTGTGCCTGTTAAGTGCTTCCAAGCAGAACAGGACACACCCTTTGCTGCGACAGTTATCCCCCTCTCCCCCATCTCACCAAGCATACCCAGTTCATTCGTGAGGGTGTGGGCTTGGCTTCCTTCCTGCTGGGCACCAGAAGGGGTGTTCCTATGCTCTGGGACCTTTCACCTCTCCAAGTGCGGCTGACTCACTCAGCCTCAGGGGGATAGAGGCTTGTCAAAGCTGGGGTTCATTTGCCACTTCAGAGCATCATGTCTGTTGACATTGCAAAATAGCAGAAGAATTCGACAACAGATCTTTTCAGACTGTTCATTATGAATGCACAAAGGACAGTCCCTAATGGGTCAGCAGCTGGTCTGGAAAGCTTTCTGGATGACAAATCACATCTGCATATTCAGGCTGCTGTTCCCTCCATGACTCAAGGGGGCAAAGGAGGCAGGGCCTCCCTTCTCTTAGGAAGCTAGGTCCCTGCAAGGGCAGGCTGAGAGCAGGAGGCTCGCTGTGATTGCGCCCGACACCCTCCTGCACAAGAATTTAACACTAAAACTCTATAAAATTATATATATATATATATATATATATATATATATATATATATATATATATATATAATGTTACAGTTGATATTCACTTTTTTTTTTTTTGAGGGCAGTGTCACTGGCTCTCAGATGTGGGATCCAAACCGGGGCCGCTGGCTTCCCAAGCCAGCGCTTAACCACCACGCAACTCAGTGGGCCTTTATAGTTGATATTATTCAATATTACTTATATTAGTTTCAGGTGTAGAGCATAGTGGTTAGGCATTGATGTAATTTATGAAGTGATCCTCCTGATAAGTCTAGTGTATAGTCATGAATGTAAAGTACAGCATAGGGAATATAGTCAGTGGTATTGTAATAGCTATGTACGGTGTCAGAGGGGTGGTAGACTTATTAGGGTTATCACTTTGTGAGGGGTGCAAATGTCTAATCACTCTTGAAGCTATCCATAAAAAGGAAGAATCTTTGGACTTCTCCGTTGTCTTGCAGGCCCCTAAATATCGGTCCCCTCCTGTTTAAGGGGCCTCACACCAGAGGTTCAAGCATAGAGGCATCAGAAGCTTCCTGCAGCTTGTTGCATTCCCCTGACCCCTGTGTGCAAGGAGGGGCCCTGCTGTAGGGCCTTGTGAAGGTTTAGTGGGACTGGACAGGGCAGACGTCAGGCAGCTGTGGAGGGCAGGACGGGGCAGGCCGCAGCTCCTGGTCAGTGGGTGCTGCATGGGGCTGGGGACAATCTTCACCCAAGGATAAAGGGGGCCAGCCAAAGGAACAGCCCGAAGGTTCACCTGTGTGAACGCTGTCTGGGTGACCCCAACATTTCAGGCAGTAAAACTTCCCCCAATTAATGTATCCAGAAGAGGGTGCAGGAGGTTGGGATGGTATAGAAATTTCCACCTAACAGACAACACCTTGAGACGGAGGTACAAGGTGAAACCACAGTTCCTGGAGGTGAATCACAAAAACTGCACTCTGTTGGTTTTCTCACAGCAAATTATTTATAACTAATGTCACTTTAATTTAACATAATAAAGACAGAAGTAAGCAATTCATGCCACAAATGGAAACGTCTAGTGACATCAGTTTAACCTTGCTTGAATTCAAAAGAATTCATAATAAAATAAAGTATTCATTAGATTGAATATTTTTAAAAATTATAATACAAAGAGCCGGCAACCATGTAAATAGCCCTATCATATATTGCTGGTGGGAATATGTTTAGTACAACCATTGTGAAAAGCAAGTTGATAGCATAAACCAAAAATAGCTTTATATCTTTTGATTCAGCAGTTTCACTTCCAAAAACGACCCTGGGGAAATAAATGTGAATGTGAACAAAGTTTTAGCTTCATGGAAGTTCATGGCAATAAAATGTTAGAAAATTCTAATGCTCAATAAATTATCCTATATCTGTATAATGGAATATTGAAGCGGATGGAGCTAATGTGGAAAAGAAAGTGTGTATGAATAGCCAAGAAACTTCTGAGAAAGAAGATAAAGGAGAGGGGTTAGTTATATGAAAGAATACTACAAAGCCAGAGCAATTAGAACAACGAGGTGTTGACTCAGGAATGACAGAGGCATGAATAAAATGGTCGAGAGTCCACACATAGAATAATTTATACATGAAAATTCAATTTCATGAAGAGTTCTATTGGTATACATGTCTAGTTATTAGATAACTAAGTCCTGGAATGTAACATACAGCATGGTGACTATAGTTAACACTGCTCTACTATATTTTTGGAAGTTGCTTAGAAAATAGATCTTAAAAATTATTTACACAAGAAAAAGAATTCTGTAATTACACATGGTGACAGATGTTAACTAGAGTTATTATGGTGAATATATATATATATATATATATATATATATATATATATATATATATATCAAATCATTATGTTGTACACCTGAAACTAATACAATGTTAAATGTCAATTATATCTCAATAAAACTAGGGGAAAAAGAGATATCAAAAGACTGGAACAGGACTATTTGGTCAAAAATATTGAGAGAAATGGTTATCTACTGATATGCTTACTATATTCTCAAAAATAAACTCCAGGTGGATTAAAGAGGAGACACTGCCTGAAAACGTAGTGTAAGGGAATCTGGGAGAAACATTTCAGCCCTTTGAAGGTGGGGAAGAATTTTCGAAGCAAGGAACAAAGACAGCGCTTCAGCAGACAGGCCCTGTGTTCACCAGATTGTGCTCGGATTCTCCTGGTTGCACAGTACCCCACATTTCCCAGCCTCCCTTGCATCTGAGTGGGAATACATGAGTGAGCTCTGGCTCATGGGTTGTGGGAGCCAGTGACCTGTGCCAGTCCAGCCCGCCCTTGCTGGCTTCTGTGCTTTGAGGTCTGTGCTCTCCATCTCCCATTCACATGGTGGAGTGAAGGCCTCTGAGACAGCAGAGGCACCGTGAAAGGAGCTCAGATCCCTGAGTATCCTCCTGGAGGAGAGCAGCCAGAAAGGGTTGCTGGGCCAGAAACCTCTGCACTGGAAATAAAAATTACTTGTGTGTGTGTGTGTGTGTGTGTGTGTGTGTGTGTGTGTGTGTGTAGTCACTGGGATATTGGAGTTTAAATATAAATCCACAACCAAAACTAATACTAAAGAAATGATCAATGTAAAAGATTGTCAGGGGCCGGCCGAGTGGTGCAGTGGTTAAGCGCTGGCTTGGGAAGCCAGCGGCACCGGTTCAGGTCCCACATATGAGGGCTAGTGACACTGCCCTGAAAAAAAATAAAAAGATTGTCAGATTAAGTCACAGGAAAATTTAGAATTTATATATAACAAAATACATTATAAGCAAAGTTAAAAGACGAGTAACAGACTGGTAGAGTATTTGTAGCATTTTAAACAGATGAAATATTGGTAAACCAAACATACTCTTATAAATCAATAATAAATGGTAAAACAAATCATTCAAAAAATTGCAAAGGGTAAGAAAAGGATAGTTGCAGAAAAAAATGAAATGACTAACATATGAAAAGATGCTCAACCTCATTTTTAATCATAAAAGGCAAATTAGAGCATGTACTCAGTATTTGTTTATTTGAGTGGGAAAAGTGTTTAATTAAAAATTTGATTATATTCAAGGATTTGCAAATATGTAGGGAAGAGGTATCTATATGCTTTGTTTTTTTTCTAAATCATTTTGGCTGCATGTTATAAAATGTGCTGCTCTGAACATATTAATTCCACTTCACTGTGTTTTCAGTAAAGGAAGAGCCTCAATAAATTATGGGGAAATATTGCTGCATATTTGGAATACAAAGCAGTGGTAAAAAAAAATTCAAGTACATACAAAAAGCAGATTTCACTGACCCATACTGTTACATAAAATGCCTTGTAATATCATTTGTAGAGAATGTTTTCATGCATGTAAACATTCCCTAAAATGTCTTCAGTTAAGTCTATATGTCAATATGTGTGTAAGGAAGTAGGGAAGATGTGGAGGAAGGTCCATGGGATGCAGGTGGCCACTGCCAGGATGAACATGGAGGTAAGTCTGTCCACTTCTGGATTGTTTGCATCTTGTTACAAGAATCTGGTGATGTATCATTTGTAAAGCTAAAAAGAAAATGAAGAATGCTATAAGCTCTAAAATGTTCATGGCAGTGAAAAATGAAGTAGAAGAATTTGGTGGTTATATGACAATTATGAAGGTTTGTGGTGACATGGAAAATGCTTATGATGTGATGCGAAAATAAATAAAAATTACAGATGCACTGTGATGTTAAAAGGAAAACAAATTTGTGTGGCAACAAAATCTGGGAGGAAATACTGCAGGATCCTGGCTGACTTTTAAATCTGTTTTCTAAACTTTTATTTAAGGATGCTGATAGTAACATTGTTATAATGCTTGTGGACAACAACAGTGATTTGTGTCATCTCAGGGAAGTTCTTACAGGTGAAGCAAGAGCTTTTGCAGAAAAGAACGGTTTGTCATTCATTGAGACATCTGCTCTCGACCCCACAAATGTAGAGCTGCTTTTCAGACATTGAATTTCTTAAAGATTTTTATTAAAATGTAGCTAACATACAATATTATATTAGTTTCAGGTTTTATTCAACAGTGCCCATCCTGTGCTGTACAGAGCTATTACCACATTATTCATTATATTCGCTATGCTAAAGAAGTGATCACCATGATAAGTCCAGTAACCATCTGACACTGTACCACACTATCACAATATTATTGACTATATTCCCTATGTTGTATACTACATCCCCATGACTTATTTGTTTTATACCTGGAACTTTGAACCTCTTATTTATCTGATCCCCCTTTTTAATTTTTCAATTAGAATTGACATTCAATAATTTTTTATATTAGTTTCAGGTGTACAGCATAGTGGTTAAATATATAATTTAGGAAATGATCCCTCTGACTAGTACCCATCTGGCACTATACATAGTTATTACCATATTATTGATTATGTCCCATATACTTACATTCCAATGACTATTTTGTCATTATCCATTTGTATTTCTTAATCCCTTCCCCTTTTACTCACCCCCAAAACCCAATCACATCTGGCAACCATCAAAATGTTCTCTGTATCTATGAGTTTGTTTCTGTTTTGTTCATTTGTTTACTTTCTTCTTTAGATTCCACTTATAAGTGAAGTCACATGACATTTGTCTTTTGCTGTCTGACTTACTATACTCAGCATGATACCCTCTAGATCCATCCACATTGTCACAGATGATAAGATTTTATTCTTTTCTAATGACTGAGTAATAATCCATTGTATAGGTGTACCACCTCTTCTTTATCCATTCATACATTCAGGAACACCTAGGTTGCCTTCATATCTTGGCTATTGTAAACAATGTTGCAATGAACATATGGATAAGTGCATCTCTTTAAAGTAGCATTTTGAGTTTGTTTGGACAGAAATGGGATTACTAGATCCTTCTTTGTCTCTTGTGATAGTCTTTATTTTAAAGTCTATTTTGTCTGGTATAACTATTGCTACACCAGCTTTTTTGTTGTTGTTTGTTTACATTTTCATGATGTGTCTTTTTCCAACCCTTTACTTTCAATCTGTGTGTGTCTTTTGATCTGAAGTGAGTCTCCTGTAGGCAGCACATGTAAGGGTCTTGTTTTCTTATGCATTCAGCTGCCCTATCTTTTGATTAGAGCATTTAATCCATTTATATTGAAAGTAATTGTTGATAAGTACATAGTTATTGCAATTTTATTATTCATCTTTTTAAATGTTTTTCTTTTGTCTTAAAGAAGTTCCTCTAAGATTCCTTGTAATACTGGTTTGGTGGTGAGGAACTTCTTTAGCTTTTTCTTGTTTGGGAAGCACTTTATATGTCCTTTAATTGTAAATGATAGCTTTGCTGGGTAGAGTAATCTTTGCTGTAGGTTCTGGCTTTTCACCACTTTGAATATTTCATGACAATCCCTTCTGGCCTGCAAAGGTTCTGTTGAGAAATTAGCTGACAGTCTTATGGGAGCTCCCTTGTAGGTAACTAATTGCTTTTTTCTTTCTGCTTTTAAGGTTCTCTCTTTGTCTTTAACATTTGGCATTTAAATTATGATGTGTCTTGGTGTGGGCCTCTTTGGGTTCACCTTGTTTGGGATTCTCTGTGCTTGCTGGGCTTGTATATCTATTTCCTTCTCCTGGTTAGGGAAGTTTTCTGTTATTATTTCTTCAAATACATTTTCAATTCCTTGCTCTCTCACCTCTTCTTCTGGTACCCCTAGAATGTGAATCATTCTTGTACCAGATGTTGTACCAGAGTCCCCTTAAACTCTCCTCATTTTTTGGATTCTTTATTCTTTTTGCTGTTTGTTGGGGTGTTTTTGTTCCCTTATCTTCTAAATAACTTCATTTCAGCTACTGTTGATTCCCTGTAATGTATTTTCATTTCTGTGATTGTATTCTTTACTTCTGACTAGTTCTTTTTTATATTTTTTCTCTCCATTTTTATGTTTCCTATCTCTTTGTTGAAGTTCTCCCTGAGATCATGGAGCTTTCTTATAACCAGTATTTGGAACTCTGAATATGGTAGATTACTTGTTTCCATTTTGTTTAGTTCTTTTTCTGGAACTTTGTTCCGTTCTTTCATTTGGGACATGTTTCTTTGCCTCCCATTTTTGGCTGCCTCCCTGTGTTTGTTCCTATGTATTAGGTAGAGATGTTATGTCTCCTGGTCTTAGTAGAGTGGCCCTATGTAATAGGTGTGCTATGGGCCTCAGTGGTACAGGCTTCTTGGTGACTTGAACCATCACTCCAAATGTGTCCCTTGTGTGAGTTGTGTGTGAGCCTCTTGTAGTTGAGGCTTTTTTGCATGTCAATGGGAGGGACTGATCCTTGGGCTCATTGGTTGTAAGGATTGGCCTTGACTACAGTGGAGGAGCTATGGTGCAGGGGTTAAGCCTACAGAGAAGAATCTGCCTCAGCAGGGCTCTGGTGTTTTCCCAATCTGCCCTTTGGATGTGTTGTCCTTGGAGGTGGCTGGGTGATGCTCCAGCTCCTTTCAAAGCTAGCCACTAGAGTGTCAGCCATAGGGCCACCTGGGAAAAGACCCACTACAGGTCAAGTTCAGCCACAGCACATCTCCCACCCAGGGCCACCCGGGAGGAGCCACAAAGAAATCCACAGATGGCCACTGCCCATGCTGTGCTTAGAAGTGCCTTCGGAGGCCAAGCCATGAACCAAGGCCGGCTGCCACTGGTGCTGGGCTTAGGGCTGCTCAGCCAGAAGTATAGGATATGCTGAAGCCAGATGCTGCTTTTCTGAGTTTCAAGAACCTTTGAGAGACCCTAGGAAAGTTTGCAGCATGAGCTAAGGCAGGTAGTTTGTATGAAAAAGCCACTGGAAGTGGTATGGGTGTGCCTGAAAGTTGGGTGGGGTGGGGTCTCAAATCACCAGGGCATGACAAATGAACAACATTAGCCAGCTTGATGGAGACTCAGATATGGTGGCTGCTTGCATCTCTATGCTGTGAAGAGGGAGGGCTTAACAAAGAAACAATGGCCTCTGTTAGCTTATCCTTCCAGGATAAGCTGCCCAACCACCTGCTGTCCCAAAGTCAGTGAATTCAGTTCCCCACCATAAGTCCCTGCTGCCTCTCCAAGTTGCTGCCCCAGCACTCCAGCTCAGAGCCAATTATTCTGTCAGTGGTTAAATCTGTGTGTGGTCCCTTTAAGAGGAGTGTCTGGGACTCCAGCCATCTCACTCAGCCACCATCTCCGCTCGGTTTCACAGCCAGAAATTATGGGGAATTCTCTTCCTGGTACTGAAACTCTAGGCTGGGGAGGGGCTAGGGACCCTTGCTCCTCTGGGGGTGGTGCGGGGGACCTCTGCAGCTGAGATGTCCCTTCTGGCTTTTAATGGTCATACATGGGTATGGGACCAGCCCATTCCATGTCTCTGCCCCTTCTAATAGTCTCAAGTTGCTTTTTCTTCTTCTTCTTCTTCTTCTTCTTCTTCTTCTTCTTCTTCTTCTTCTTCTTCTTCTTCTTCTTCTTCTTCTTCTTCTTCTTCAAAGGTTTTATTGGAGAATTGGGGGGAGGGGAACAGTGTTGGGGAATTGGGGAAGGGGACCAGCCAAGTTGTTGTTCTTCAATCAATGTTCTTTGTTGTGGAGGGCTCCAGTTGCCATCTGGCTTCCCGTCAGCAGCTCATGGCCTCTAAGCTCAAGGTACTGAGTTCAGTCTTAGTTGCGGGTGGGCGTAGCCCACCATTGAACAGGTAGTCTTGTTGTTACACCAGCTGAGCTATTCTGCCACCTGTTGGCAGCTCAGTGGCAGCTCAACTCTGGCACAACGTTCACTGGCCGATGTGGGAATCAAACCAGGGGCCCTGTTGCTCAGAGCTCACACTGTAAGCCAGCTCTTAACCAACTGATCCACTCAGCCGGCCCAAGGTGCTTTCTTCTGTATGTGCTTAGTTGTAGGGCTTCAGTTCAGCAAGATTTTAGGCGATTCTCAGTGATGGTTGTTTTGAAGTTTAGTTGTAATTTTGATGTGGTCATAAGAGGAGGTAAGCACAATGTTTACTTACTGTGCCATCTTGACCAGAAATCTCTCCAGACAGTTCTTACAGAGATATACAGTATTGTTTCCCAGAAGCAAATGCCAGACAGATGTGAAAATGAAATGTCTCCAAGCAACAATGTCATTCCTATTCATGTTCCACGAACCACTGAAAACAAGCCAAAGCTACAGTGCTGTCAGGACCTATAAGGAGTTTCTCTCCTCCCCTAGAAGGCTGTGCATAGTCCACTTCCCAGGCATAAAATTTAAATATATATTTGTAATTCTTGTGGTGGCTTTTGTGTTTTATTATTTCCCCATACTTACGAATTTTCCATGTCTTAAGTCTTTTGATTTTAGGTTTATAAAATTATCCACTAGTCCTTAATGACTGCAGCTTTATTTCATACTATGGCTTCACTAGTCTTAGTTTAATCAACTGAATATTTGAATTCCTCAAAATAAAAAAAATAAAAAAGGATGCCATTTCTCCTCTTCCTACACTTTGTTTTTTGGAGAAGACAGAGATGTGCTGATAAATGTTTCACAACCCTGCAGGTATAAACTCTCACTTATAGCGCCTGCCAGTTTCTGTGGTATAACTACTCTCACCATGGTTAATTTCAAGCTACCCCCTCAATGCTGATAGGGCAAAATACCTGACAAATTAAAAATTGGCCCTCACCAATTGATATGAGCCAGTTTCAGCACACCATTAGGGTTGGGATGGGGTTCGTTAAGTGTGTCCTTTTGTGAGATAGAAGAAGCTGACTATCTGCACAAAGTGTATGTGATATAAGAGGTAGACAATATTAGCAAGAAAGACTCTTAGATGTTTCTCGATGATCTCTTCAGATCTCTAAAAAATTTAAGCCTCCCTTCCAGCAAAGCATAAAGCCTGATGAACTTCCTCTGGTCTCTACAAACCATCTGTCCCATTGAGGGGAGAAACCACATATTTGTTTGAATGAGATTTAGAAGGTAGGTGGGAGGACAGAGAGAGAGGTAAAAAGCCAATGAGGAAGGAAATCAAGGATGAGAGGTCAGCAAGTAGGGTTCCCACTAGCAAGTGCAGATTATCACATGTTTCCCAGCAGCTTAATGACAGAATATAAACACAGGCTTCTAAAAGCTGGGTCCATCACTTTGTGAGGGGTATAAATGTCTATTACATTGTTTTGTACACCTGAAACTAATAAAAAATAATTTTTAAATTACAGTTATGTGGATGAATTTGAGATTAGAATGAGAGTTTTCCTGAATTTCTTGGTTGATGTCTGCGCACCCATAGAGGAATGGGCTGCCAATTTTCCTTCATCAATAGGAACATCTCATTGTCCTCTTAAGCCTCCTCTGTGTTAGCTCAGTTTAAGGCACAATGACTTTGTTGCCTCCAATACATAAAATAATGATTACAAGGAAAAAAACAAATGACTGGGTCTAGGGAATGGAATCTAGACAGTTTCTAGATAGCTGTTACCTTGACACATGGCAAAAGCCTTCGAATAGAAGGGAGGTCAAGGGAGGGTCCATCAGCCACAAATAAAATGCTGTGGTGAGTTGTGGCATGTGGGGAAGAGGTCCCCTCTGAATGGAACCACAAGCCCCAGAACTTTTGTGGAGCCATTTAGAGGTCTTATTCTCACCATGATCAATGACATAAGCATGATATATGATTCAAAATGGTATCCTACTTAAGTCTTAGAGTCCATGCGACTCTAGTATTGTGGTCACTATAAGAAACCCTAGAAAGTCAATATCTGTGTGGATTACTGAATGCTGAACAAACAGATTAAGGCAGATGGGTCTCATGCCCCAGTTATATACCTGAGTTCAGTGACTACCTGGTGGGGATGCTATTGTCTTGAGGGGTAGGTAAGGAAAGGACAACATGGATTGCTTTCTGGAAATGTATCCTCTTGTATTTTCCATTTAGGAAGATGCCTAAGGCCCTTTTGGAGTCTGAGACAACATACAGCAGTTGATAAAGAGGGTGGTGAGGGGTGCAAACTATTGTATGGGCTGGAGTAGTTAGTCATGAAACAGGACTAATATTTTATAAAAGATTTTCAGAACTATCTTGTGAATGCTTTTGCTCTTCTTACCCTGCAAATCAATGAGTTTCAGTAAGTTGGAGAAATGCAGAGACCAGGTATAATCAGCCACAGCTCAGCTGAGACTGTAGATGATGCTGATAGTGGTGATGACAGTGATGGTGATGACGATTTTGAGTTCATATCCAGGCAATAGGCTTGGTGTTAATTATTTTTGAGAAAGGAAGAATTTTCTAAATTCATTGAGCATATCAAGAGATAAGCTTGGTGGAATAAATCATAAAATTCTATGTATAGATGGTTCCAACTAGAAAAAAAGAGGAAGAGGAAAAGCTCCTACCCTGTCCTGAAACACTGTGGGAAGAATGGCCATTGGATGAGTCAGCACTAGTGGAGGAAAGGGTGGGGAAGAATGAGCTCTCAGTGTGCACAGGTGTGTGCATGCACTCACACACACACATGCCTTTCCTCCTTCATGTGCACCAAGTCTGTGTGTTACCGCTATTGCAACTAAATAAATATGGATGCCTTTTTTAAAAAAACTCCACACTGGGCCGACCGAATAGCGTGGTGGTTAAGTGCTGACTTGGGAAGCCAGTGGCCCCAGTTCGGGTCCCACATATGAGAGCCTGTGTCACTGCCCTCAAAAAAAAAGAAAAAGAAAAAAGAAAAAAAAAACTCCACACAAATTGCTAGAAGAGTGTATCCGCACATGCTTGTTGGATATATGGAAGTTTCTGGATTGCCTTGGTGCCTCGTGATTTGTAGACTCCAGCTGTTTGCTTTCAATGCTGACTAGCTGTCCTATCAGAGAGGCCTGACCTCATGAGTTGGGTCCATGGGCCCATCAAAGCACCCACATTACTCCCCTTTTCTGTGGGGGGCTGACTGAACACCCCATTTTATCTCCAGCATCTAGTGCAGAATTTATCACAGAGCTGTGGTTGCAAAAGCACTAGTTTCAGAGGGGGCTGGTCCTGTGCCTCCACAATATCCATCAGCTCTCTGTCAATCTTTGACATTGGATAATTTTCTCAATCTTATGCAAAGTGTTACATAAGGAGCTACACAGAGTTCCTAACCAATGCAATTGCCACCTAAGCCCTTTTTAAGTAGAAATTCTGGAGCTGTCACTAAATAACAGGTGCTTATCCAACTTCCATGTTCTACCTTGACTCTATCCATCCATTGATCCATTATCGATCCACTCATCCATCCACTCATCCATCCACTCATCCATCCATCCATCCATCCATCCATCCATCCATCCATCCATCCATGCATGCATCCAGGACATAGGAAGTCCTCAGCACTGTGTTACAATAATAACGTGGTATAAAAGTAGCATAGTAAGCATGTGGCATCTGTCGTCTATTGAATGTAATGAAGGGGACAAAGAGATGTAATATAGAATGTGCAGTGCCTGTGGAGTGCAGTGAGGAGCAACAACTAAGCTGGGTCCCTGAGCATTAGAAGGAGATTTCCAGATAAACAGTTGGATGGACACTGTCTATTCCAGGTAGGAGCAGCACATGCAATGCTCAGTGGAAGGGAGAGTTTGTAAATCCCTGAACTGATGCCTCTGCTATGGCATCATTGGGGCATGCAAGGGAGTGTCTTAGGTGCCTCCCCAAACAAGGATTTGAAAGCAAATGATTCATTTGGGCAGGTGTGATTCCAAGAAGGCCTAGGAGAGGAACAGAAGTGAAACAAGGAAGCAAATGTTGTGGGCTCAGGCCCATTGAGGGCCCTTTGACTAGCTGTGTAGAACAAGCCTGAGAGCTGTCCCCTGGAGCTGGGGCCGGGGATGGGTGGGCAGGAAGCTGGAAGAGTCTCTTCCACATTTTTGGCCTGCCATGCACATGGGCTCAGAACACTACTGCAGCAGAGACTGTCTAGGCAGAGAGCTGCAGAAACCATGGTCAGGTAGGAAGCTATCACAGGCCAGCTGTTGGGTGGCACTAGGGAAGAGGGTCATTGGTAGTAACTACTAAAACCATTTACCCTCTTTCCCATTGTCTGTTTACTTCCTGTCCAGGGCTTATCACAAATTGTTACAAATGTTTTCTTTCTTTATTATTATTCATTTTGATCATTGCTAAATGCCAACACCCAACATAGTACCTGGTATAGTTATATTCTGGATAGATATGTACAACTGCCTGACTTGCTGCTGACACCCCACGACCTGCCAGCACACCCGCAGTCTGTGCTCTGTGCACTCACTCCCAGTGGTGCCCACAGCTGACTGGCTCTGTGTGGCTTTTTAAAAAAAGATTTTATTGGGGAATTGGGGGAGTAGAAAAGTGTTGCAGAATTGGGGAAGGAGAACTGCCAAGTCGTTGTCCTTCAATCTTAGCTGTGGAAGGTGCAGCAAGCTCAGCTCCAAGTCCAGTCAGTCTGCTCAGCTCAGGGTGCTGTGTTCAATTTGTTGCGGGTGGTGTAGCCACCCTCCCATGCGGGAGTCGAACCAGCAGCCTTGTTGTTAAGAGTGCAGGCTCTATGCCCTGAGCCACCCTGGTGGCAGCTCAGCTCCAGGTGCCGAGTTCAGTCTTTAGTTGCGGGCGGGTGTAGCTCACCATCTTGAACAGGCAAGCTTGTTGTTAGGAGCATGTGCCCTCACCAGGTGAGCTATCCTGCCACCTGTTAGCAGCTCAGCAGCAGCTCAGCTCGGGTGCAGCTCACTGACCCATGTGGGAATCGAACTGGTGATGCTGTTGCTCAGAGCTCACACTCTTGAGCAAGCTCTTAACCAACTGAGCCACTCGGCTGGCCCTGTGTGGCTTTTTATAATCCCTGGCTTCATCTTCTTACCTCTGCCAGAGAGGTCTATTGCAGGGATGATGAGTTCCCGGGCCCTAGATGATTCCTCTACATCTTCAACTACCACACTTGCTGTCTGTACTCAATTCTTACATCTGGTGCAATGTTCTCAGACCAAATCCAAGTCCTTGGCCTGGTGAACCACTTCAAACTAAAGTTCTGTATGCAAGTGCACATTTTTGTTGTTGTATTAGACCCCACTTACACACTGCCCTGGATATGTGCTCCCAGATTTCCTGCTTGATGTTATTGTGACCTCTCCAAGAGATGGCCTGACAACAACTAAATTCCTGTAGGCTGCAGAGTGGAGACTTCTCTCTTCCTTGGAGGAAGGTGTGTTGAGCTCCATCGCTATCATATGTTGGGGTAGTTTCACTGTGACCTTGTGGCTGACAGCATCCCCAGATCTGGGATTCTCTGTTGGCCAGAGGTAAAGGGAGCTGGTTCTCCATGGGGAGATGATGACCTCTGGAAAAGCACTTCCTCCTTCTTAGTAGACTGTCTGGAGAAGCAGTGATCTCAGGTGGTCTCTTGGAATCCTCTGGGAAGATAGAGCCATCAGTTGTGCTCCTTAAGCTGAGGTCAGCTTGGGAAAGCATTTTCTTGTATTTGTTCTTCTTCCCATGACTTACTCCATTCCTGAGTCTCCCCTCACTCATTCCCAGGGATTCAGTTCTGGACCAAAGCCTTAGGCTTGGTAACTTGGGCTAGCACCCTGCTGCTGATTTTGGTATTGAGGGGTGTATAAGTGGGGCCCTCCCCTAAACAGAGCCTGAGATTCTCTATGTCCTTCTCCTGCAAAGCTGATGGGGTTGTCATATTGTGGCTACTGTTGAATGTTGTTGAACAAGATAGTCTCACACCCTCCCAAAAAGATGGGCTGTATATCTCCTTTAGGTCAGGAGAAGAGATACCAACTATAATTTCCCAGAAAATTCACTTGCTTTCTATCTTCATATACATTTCAATAAACAATTATGAAGAGCGCTATCACATTACTTTCCAAATAAATGGAAGGAAATTTGTGGGGTACATTCTGAACAGCTCCGGGGTAGGTGATAAAAGTACTCATGTGTAGCCCCCACCCCAATCATACACAAACATTTTGTTCTGTTTGTTGCTTAGTTGCTCTGACAGGGTGTGGGATAGATTGAAGCAAAACCCCTGAAAGCCACCTCTGCCGCCACATAGCCACACCAACTCTGTGGTCTAGGACTATTGTGACTAAAAGTAGTACTTGTAGTTATATGCATTGCATTCAATCAGAAATAAAGGGAAACTGGAGACTATGAATCCATCTCTGTCTGTTGGGGAAGACAGTCTCCAAAATGGAACATTCTCACAAAAGACAGCATGAGTTTTCCCGTCAGCATCATGTGGTAGGCAGGCTCATACGCATATATGGGCCCCAGTGATGCTCAACTCCTGGTCTTCATGCCCTCATGTGCCCTACTCCCTCCGAGAATACACCTCATGACTTGCTTCTAATAAATAGAATGTAGATGTGATGGGATGGCACATCTGAGGTTAGGCAGCAGAAGACAGAGATGTCCATCTACTGGCATTTCCTGCCTGGCTTTTCTGCATATTTGTCCTGATGAACAGGGCCATCTGTCAAGAAACTGAGAGTTTCTTGACAGCAGCCAGGGAAGGACTAAGGGTCTTGGACAAACAGCATTCAAGAAGCTGAATTTTGCCAACAACCATGGGAGGTGAGCTTGGATGTAGTTAAACCTTCAGATGAGACTGCAGCCCCTGTGGTCATTGGACTGCAGTCTTGTGAGAGATTTTGAAGCAGAGAGCCCCAGTAAGTCATGTCCAGATCCGTGAAACTGTGAGATAATAAATATGCATGTTTTGTTTTTTTTAAAGATTTTATTGGGGAATTGGTGGAGGGGAACAGCGTTGGGGAATCGGGGAAGGGGAACAGACAAGCTGCTGTCTTCTTGTTCCTCAGTTTAGTTGCGGAGGATGTTGCTTCACTGTTGGTATCGTCATTGCGCTCTTCCCGGATGAGGCAGATCGGTCGCTGGCCTCTGGATGTCGCTCATCGCGGCTATTGGCAGCTCACGCTTGGCTGCCAGCCGCTCACGCTGGCTGCGGGCCACTTACTGTAGCCTATGGCAGCCCACTGCAGCAGGGGCTGCAGTCCACACCATCACCGGGTCTCGCACAGCCCAGCTCCAGGTGGAGCTGTTGTTAGCTGTAGAGGGCAGTGTCACTGGCCCTTATGTGGGATCCGAACCGGGGCCGCTGGCATCCCAAAACCAGCACTTAACCAATGCGCCACTCGGCCGGCTCAAATATGCATGTTTTAAGCTGCTAAACTCTAGGGTAATTTGTTTTACTGCAATTGATAAATAAGACACACATCAAGGATCTCAAATTGTCATGATATAATAATAGCACAAAAACACCAAATAAGTGGACAAACAACTATGTGAATGAGATGATGGATGGACATCCTGAAATGCATCAGAGACAACTGGGTGACTACAAAAAGAGGTCATGCCATCCACACGTAAAGTCAATGGGATATGGAGCACTAGTCAGACAGTTTCATTCTTGGGGTAGCCCTGGTTGCATAAATTTAGATTTTGCCTCTTGGGTTGACATTATACTATTTCCCTCCTTATTTACAGCTTGCTGGACCTGAGTTTTTCTAATTTTAATTTACCCTTGTTTTGCTATATACCAAGAGAGACCTTTAATGGGATAATTGAACTGAATAAAATATTTACATACATGGAACTTACACATTAAATATAACAGTCAATTACATTGAATTTTCAGGACTGATTTGGATGTGGCTCTCTTCCCAGATCTGGTAGCAAATCAAGAAAATGTACCATTTTGATCCTGTTACAAGTGGCACAGTCTTTTAAATCTGATGTAAAGCCAGCACAGAACTCTAAAAGGAACTTCGTGTCCCTGTTGCCTGCATTTTATCATTCTAACCCCTTTTGGATGAATTACTGTTATTTGTACAAAAATACCATAGTTGAAAATGATAATTTCCCAGCCATGAGCAGTATGCTTCTGAGGACCTATTTCTTGGCAAGGAATGAAACTGCCCATTCTTTCTATTGATCAGAGGCATAGTGGACAGGACAGAGCAATTTAAGGATTGGCGTAAGAGAGGGTTTCTCTGCTTCATCACTAGTGAGTGACACTTTAGTCTAAATAATTATTTCTTGCAGGGGCTTTCCTTGAATTGTAGGATGTGTAGCAGCACCCACTAGTTGCTCATAGTATCCCCCACGTCATGACAATCAAAAATATCCCTGAGGGGCAAAGTCTCCTCCAGTTAAGAGCCATTCACATAATATCACTCTGTGAACAGTTTGCCTCCACTCTGATTTATTTGACAACCAAGAATAGCAGTGGTTTTTTGGTGTTTCTTTTAGATTTTTAAAAATTAATACAAAACAATGTAATAGTTAGAGGTTTACACCCCTCACAAAGTGATAACCCCCTCCCCCAGTCTACTACCCTTCTGACATGATATATGGCTGTTATAATTCCAGTGACTCTATTCCTTATGCTGTACTCTACATCCAGTGACTTTATAACATATATATATTCAATTATAGTTGACATTCAATATTATTCAGCTTCAGCTTAAAGTGTACAGTGCAAAAAAAATAAAAAAAGAATAACCATGGTTATTACCCAACAAAAACACCCATAGACGCATTATGTATTATGCATCTTTTTTACAGGTTTTTTGAGAAGTCATATTTCCTCTTTACAGGACAAGGGTAGTTAGTGTGTTTCTCTGGCATGGCACATTGAATTATGTTTGTGTTTCAAACAAAACAACAATGAACAAAAATTCCAAATATTACTTTGGGGGAAAGATAGATAAGTCTCTTCATAAAATAATATTTTAGGTCTTTTTAAAAGTTTCTAAGAATTCTGTGTTTCCTTGCCTGTGGGAGACACCTGTTTGGCTCTGTTGTCGTTGCCTGTTCCAGGAGTGCATTCTGGGAAGCCTCACTCAGTAAAAGGGCTCCATTGGATTGAAATCATTGTTTGGCTGGAAGATAGTTTTCACATTACAGCTTTAAAAACATAGTTATTTTTAAAAATATAAGTCGTTTCCATTTAGTGGTTAACAGATATACATAAACAAAAATCAATGTTTAGTACATTTCCCCCTATGTTTTGGTTCTTGCATTAGTTCATTTTTGGTTTGCAGAAACAATATATAGTGTAAGGAGTTTTGCCCTTTCTGGTTTGCTGTGTGCAAGTTTTCTAAGATTTGTCAGACGGACTTATAGTCCCAAAGGAGACATTAAAGGTAGTGGAACAGCACGGGCTTTCACATCACCTAGACCCGGAACTCAGTCTTCTACTCCGCTATCTGTGAAATGGGACAATATCATCTTCCGCACAGTGTTCTGGGAGGACTCAGTGGAAGCCTTTGCAAGGTTATCTCTGACCTTGCCCTGCTTTCATCTTGGTGGCAATAAAAACCGTATAATATAAGTTTACCCTCTTAAGCATTCT
The DNA here is from genome assembly GCA_033961575.1 of Aselliscus stoliczkanus. Classification (NCBI taxonomy): domain Eukaryota; kingdom Metazoa; phylum Chordata; class Mammalia; order Chiroptera; family Hipposideridae; genus Aselliscus; species Aselliscus stoliczkanus. The sequence goes on from JAWWOG010000063.1 coordinate 22,205, forward strand.
TACCTGAACAGCACAGTATTGTTGACTATATGCTAAAATGTTGTAGAGTAGATCTCTAGAACTTGTTCCTCATACATGACTGAAAATCTGTAACCTACTGAACAGCAACTTCCCCTTCCCCTTCCTCCAAGCCCTGGCAGCTGCCATTCCACCCTCTGCTTTATGTGTTTGAGTATTCTAAGTACTTCACATAAGTGGAATCATGCAGTATTTGTCCTTTTGTGACTGCATAGTGTCCTCAAGGTTCATCCATGTTGTATCATGTGTTAGTATTTTCTTTCTTTTCAAGGTTGAATCATATTCCATTGTATGTACATACCACATTTTATTTATCCATTCATCCACAGGTGGACACTTGTGCTGTCTCCACATCTTGTCTATCATGAAAAGTATGCTACGAACACAGGGGTGCAAATATCTCTTGGAGACCTTGACTTCAATTATTTTGGATACTCAGCTTTTGTCTTACTTTTAGATTTCATAGTCCTCTGAACACAATTTCATGACAGAAATGATAGAATCTTCTCTAATGCTTTTCAAAAAACTCCTCCTGGTCTGAGAGTGACCTGAGCTCAAGTATTGTGCCTCACTCATCTTGGTGTCCCCAGCACCTAAGTGGTGCTCAGTAAACAATGCTCTGTGCTTGCCAAGTTGAATCAACAAATCGCTCAGTTGATGGATGTAAATGGACATCTTGGCACAGAGGAGACATTCAGTAAAATAATGTCTCCTTTACAAGTTAGGATCATGAAGACAGGATTGCAACAAATGCAGTACATAAACACCATTCAATAATGTGTCCTTGACATTTAGGCTACAGAGAACCTCCTGTGTCTGAATCGGAGGGTTTGAAACAGCAAAATATATTCTGATAAAAAAGACCACTTCAGTTTGTTTTTTTCTTAAACTTTTTATTATTATTGTTATTATTATTATTATTATTATTATTAGTTACAGATGTACAAAACAATGCAATAGTTATCTTTTTCACGCCTTACAAAGTGACTCCCCCCTCCCCTGCCCCCACCACCCCCGATATCATACATATCTATTACAATTCCATTGACTCGATCCCCACACCATATTCCACATCCCATGACTATATATGTGTTAAATTATAGTGGATATATAATATTATTCAGCAGCAGCTTCAGAAGACCACTTCAGTTTAAAGGCTACATGATGGTTGCCTTTTTATCTAAGCTTTCCAATACGATAGGAAACAAGGAAGAACCAGTTAGAACACCAACATTTAGTTAAAGAAGACAGGCCACATGATGAATTGGGGTATGCCTTACTAACACAAGAGAAAATTCTTGATACTACTTTCTAGTTGGCGCCAGCATTGCCCACACATTTTTTCCCAGTCTCTGTGCCTTCGTAAAATAAAATATCAGTGGGATGAGAGCCATGTCCAGATGATTTTTAGAAGGTCTTATGACAAAGAATTGAGGTTTTCATCAAATGGAATCACAACAGTCATATCTGATTCCAGACTTTGAGAAAAGATGGGCCTTAGCCACACACCCTGCTGTTTTCTGTGTCCCCCGCTTTAGTGGTTTTATATTACGTGGCACTGCTTGGCACACTGTCAGATGCTCTGTTGCTGTGGGTGATTCCAAATGTTTTCGTTTGTCCCAAATTAGCTGTGGCTTCTAACACATCCAATTTAAAGACAGCAGCACTGGTCTCTATCTCACCAGAAGCATGGCATAGACCAAAAATCCTTTGCAAATTACAGCCTTGAAACCAGGAGACTGTGCTGGCCTTCTTTGCTGGTGGCATGGAGCCTGTACAAAAGTCTGCCATGGTACCTCCTGGGGAACCGAGGCTGATACATTTTGTGACGTTATTATAATAAACATATTTTACAAAGGGCATGGACTTACACTTTACAAAGTGGTTTTTCTGTCTCGTCTGATGCTCATGGCATCCTTAGAAAGCATGTTCAGACTTCAGAGGAGTTAAGTGACCAAGCCTGCACTCTTTCCATACTGTTAGTGTATAGTGCTCGGGCCCAAGGTCACACGCCATGAGGGCACCCTGTTTGTGATGAGAACAGGATCTTTGGCTCCAAACAGACCTAAGTCCTAATCCCTGTTTAATTGTTCATTAGCTCTGCCACTTTGGCACTTTCTTATAATTATTTCATCTTCAAGTTTGAAATATAATAGTTAATCTGCAGGGCTGTGTTGAGTCTGAAATGAATTAATATCCATAAAGTGCCTGCTCTCCCCGCCACTCACCCTCCCGAGGACTTAACAGTGCTGGTTCCCTCTGATGGTGAGGGATGGAGCCAGGGCCTGTCCCAGGTTGTCTGGCTGACCCCATGTCTCCTGTGAAGCATTTTCCCCAGTGAGGCCACTATGGCATGTTATCCACAGGGGTTGCAGGGTCTTCATCCTAATGTGAGAACAAACATGGCCAGTTATTGCTGGAAGACATCATGGGAAATGAGAACAGCCACTCAGTTAAAGATATTAGCACTGACTTCCCCCCGATCAGCATCAGGACATGCTGGGAGCTATGGCAGAAAAGCGTGTGCATCTGCCAAGTCCCATTGTGACAGTTGTTCCTGACTCAGGCAGATGAGGGTTATCATGAAAGTCAAGACCAAGAAGAAGGAGATCTGAATGTGTCATTCACTGGGAACATGTGGAGTGGTGTTCAGGCAATAGAAGCTGTTCAGCAGGATGCTGTGGGACCAGGGAGGACACTCCCATAGAACCTGGCCTGATCTGCCCAGTTCAGTCCCTCTAAGTCCAGTCCAAGCCCATAAGGATGGAGCACCCTTTCTGAGTGACTGTCTTCATCTCATGTCCATCTATGTAATGCTGGATGAGACAAGCTACTAACTCTTGCTGTTTTAAAATACATTGCACTATTAGAAAACTTGAGGTATTGTGAGGCCAACAGATTAGGAGACAACTGCCACTGAAAAGATAATTTGTTACTGTTCCCAAGAGAAGGGGCCTGCCACACTGTGGAGGACCACCAAGGGCAGCACCAGGGTCAGTCAGGAGGCAGAGGGAGAGGGGGAGCAGTGGAAAGGTACCTTTATTTTGTTTTCTGTGGGAAGGAATGAGTGTGAGGCAGGGTAAGCAGGCTCAGGGTTGGACAGTTTGAGAAAGTTCAGTGGACTCTGTGGCACAGGGACTGTCCTTGTTTGTCTGGTATCAGGCCCTGGGGTGATTAGGGCCAGTGGACAGTGGACCAGAGTGGGAGAACCTGATAGAGAAGGTGGGTGGGGTGTAGTCCTGGATGAGCTGGTTTGCATGTGAGGGGCATGCTTTTGGGCCAGTCCAAGTCCTTTGCTCTCTTTGGAATTGGCTATCCTGGGAGGGGCAGTCCCTCCAAGATCATCAAAGCCCCAGATGTCAAAGCACCAGAAATACAGAAAATAAAAGACATGATTAATACACCGGCCAGGTTTTTATATAATTTTTTGCAAAACCATCCAGTATTCACCCTGGACAGAAACTGGGTCACTTTGCCAATGTCAAGATGGGGCTTTGTAAGAACTCAGATCATCAGAAGGCATCCCAGCCAGGTCTTTCTGGGGACACACGTGGTTGTGTTTAATAATTCCATGTGAGGCTAAATGAGGACCCAAAATCTTAGGGGTCCATTTGGTGAGGGAGGCTCAGCTGAGCAGCACAACTAGCGCTTTTGGGACTTGGTAGAAACTGACATTTTAGATTTTTATTGATTGATTGATTGATTGATTGATTGATTGATTGAAGGCAGTGTCACTGGCCCTCATATGTGGGACCGAACCAGGGCCGCTGGCTTCCGAAGCCAGCACTTAACCACTGCGCCACTTGGCCGGCCCCAGATTTTTATTTTTTTAATTAATTTTTTTTAGTTAAATATATTGGAGTGACAATAGTTAGTAAAATGACATAGGTTTCAAGAGTGCAATTCTATAATACATCATCTATCTATCACATCGTGTGTTCACCACCCAGCGTCAGTTCTTCCATCACCATATACTTGACCCCATTTACTTTCTTCAACAAGTCTCCCTCGCCCTTTACCCTCTGGTAACCATTAAACTGTTGTCTTTTTCTATGAGTTTTTGTATGTTCGCTTGTCTTGTTCCTTTGTTGCTTTCAGTTTTGTATCCCACATATGAGTGGTCATCTGACTTTTTCTGTTTGACTTATTTCACTGTTTTAGATTTAACTGGATTTTGGATCAATGAAGTGAACTATATAAAACATACCACATGCAATCTAATTACAGAAGCATTTGTGTGTTTGTTTATTTTTTGAAACTGAAATTTTTATCTGAAAGACTTTTCATGACTTTATTAATCCAGAACTGCCTTTTAATTCCCTTCCACCTTTTTTAGAGTGATAACAGGACCTGGATTGTAAACATTTTACAAAAAGTTATTAGGTACAACTCAAATAATAAAAAAATATTGCAGAAAAATAGATAGTTTTTGCTCCTCATCTAAAATTCATATTATCTGGAGCTATACCTTTAAGTTTTCAGGTTGGATTTTTTCCAAAGTGTTGGCAGAGTACTTGACTTGCAGTTAAGAGAGAAAGTCTGTTCTTTCCTCATATACACATGATCAAAATGTTCATCAGCATATTCAAGGCAAAGGCAAAAGTCTTCTCAGGGTGCTATAAAACAAAGGGTTCCTGAAATCTAAAGTAATTCCTGGGATGTGGTATAAGAAAGAATCAAAAGGTAGAATTCAGGATTATATGGTTTATCAAAATTCTTCATATTATTTTTAAAGATAATTTTATTATTTATTTATTTATTTATTGTTAGTTGAGCCATCCTGCCACCTGTTGGCAGCTCAACGGCAGCTCAGCTTGGGCTGGGCATCAAACTGCTGTTGCTCAGAGCTCAGTTTGAACTCTTTTACTATTTTTTTATTTTTATTTTTCATTTTTATTTTTTTTATTTTTTTAGAGAGCAGTGTCACTGGCCCTCATGTGGGATCCGAACTGGGTCAGCTCGCACACTTGAGCAAGCTCTTAACCAGCTGAGCCACTCGGCCGGCCCTAAGATAATTTTTAAAAATCTACTAGACGATTGATTTTATAATAGAAAACTCTTCAAAATAAATTATTTTGACCATACTATTGTAAATCTCTGAATCAAATTTGACTTTAAATTTTATCTTCTTTAGAGCTCTCAGGTAAAGTATGAAATATTTGAATATTCAGTAATAATCACCACAATGCTACCTGCAAACTCGGAGCAAGGACCCAACATACCCTCTGAGGCTGAAAACAATCTTTTCTCATTCTCTCTCCAGATTCTCTTCTGCTGGGACCCGACGTTGCCTCCTTCCCTTTGTCTACTTTTTTCCAACCACGAAATATTTATCGAGCATCTAGAGCATGCCAAGCCCTCATTACACTAGGTTTTGGGGATGCAGCATTAAAGAAGGCAGGCACGATAGCTTAGAGTCAAGTGAGGGAAAGATAATTATACAAGCAGTTTCAGCCTATTCACTACAATAAGTGTCAGTGATAGGATAGTACATTGTGCAATGGGAATGCTTGGGGGTCATCTGTTGTGGACTTTTAGGAATCCAAGATATTGGTCATCAGTGGTCAGTGACTTAAAATGCTCCTATCTTAAGCGGGACGTCTTGGTCTTTTGTGCAATATTAAAAAAAAACAAGACTTGGAACCACTGGGCGCGATAAAGGACTGTGTGTCCCTGGTTTGCTGGCACCCATCCTACCACCATGAAGGGAACCAGCTTTATGAAAAATCCGATTCTGAGTAGATGGATAAGAGGTGACACTGCCAAGCCACAGCTGAGTTGAGTTCTTCAGCTACATGAGTCGATAAACGTCATTTGTTGTTCAATTTATGTTGGTTTTTCTGTGATTATAATTGATACTCACTGACTCATCAGAATAGACGGTGGAATGAAAAGGATATTCCAGAGGTAGTGTTCAAATGTGACAAGAGAATGTGAGGCAGTAGGCATGGCTGGAGAATTGAGAGGCAGGGAGAAGTAAAAGGAGTGCCTGTTGGAAGACTGTGGAAAACCCTGTCTGCCATTTTATCCTCAAACAGCAGGGACCAACTCAAGGGTTCTTTGGGAGGAGCTGATCACAACATTTCACTGTAAGAGAGTCACATTGGTCAGGGAGGATTAAGAGGGACAAGATTGCAGAGGGGGAACCTGGTCAGAAGGCTGTTTCAGTAAATCAAAAGTTCTCAAACATTTTGGTCTTGGACCCCTTTACACTCAAAAATATTGAGGACCCCCTGAAAGCTTTTGTCTTTCTAAGTTGTATCTACCAATATTTGCCAAATTAGAAATCTTAAAAATATTATTTAATTCATTAAAAATAATAACAATTAATCCATCACACATTAACATTGGCATTGTTATGAAAAGTAACTATATTTTCAAAAAGCAAAAAAAACTTTAGAGAAAAAGATGGCATTATTTTACCTTTTTTCAAATTGTTTTAATGTATGGCCTAATGGAGGACAGAATGAGTCTATTCTGCTTTCACAATCAATCTGTTGTGAATGATTTTTGGTTGAAGCATACAAAGAAAATCTGATTACACAGATATACAGTTGGAAAAGGAAGGGATATTTTAACAGTCTTTTCAGATAACTGTGCATATTATTCTTTGATACCACACCACAATTGAACTAGTGGTAGTTTCTTAAAGGCTAGTTGCTAAGTGGAATCAGAAACCGCATCAGTTAACATATTCTGTTACATTCAAGTCCATGGGTCTATCTTGAACTTTGAATCCTTTTTACCTATGCATGATTATCACCTTGAAAGCAGATGCCTTGAAAATCTCTTAGACCCTGGGAAGACATCCCTGATCACCTTTTGAGAATCATTGCCATAAATCAAATTATTACAGGACCCTGAATGAAAAAAGCTGTTGAGAGGAGGTGAAAGGAAACGTAGAGGTGTACTGAGAGATGGTAGACATAGAATCAATGGGGGTTTGGGGGCTGATATGATTAGGGGAAGAGGAAGAGATGCCTCCTCAGGTTCTAGCCTGGGTAAGTGGTGGTGGTGGCATTCGCTGACAATAGAACACAGGGAGAGAATTAGGTTTGGTCAGAACGAGGTGGGTTCTTTTGAAGGTGTTGCAATTGTGTGTCTATTAGATGTTTCAGAAAACATACATATGTGGGTTTGAAGCTCATAAGGGCTTTTCCTCTGGGACAGACTTGGATTGGAATTCATCAGCATATATGCTGACAGTTAAAGCCATAAAGTAGGTGAGGGGCCCTGAGGAGGAAGAAGAGAAGAGCATTGTGAGAAGAAACCTATAAAGCATTGATACTTAGGGGACAAGGAGGAAGAGGCACTTCTAAACAAAACGGAGGGCCGGCCGAGTGGCGCGTTGGTTAAGGGCTGGCTTGGGACACCAGTGGCCCCAGTTCGGATCCCACATATGAGGGCCAGTGATGTTGTGCCCTCTACAGCTAACAACAGCTCCACCTGGAGCTGGGCTGTGCGAGTTTCTGCGATGGTGTAGGCTGCAGCCCCTGCTGCAGTGGGCTGCCATGGGGTACAGTGAGTGGCAGGCAGCCAGCGTGAGCTGCCAATAGCCACTGTAAGAGGCCGTCCAGAGGCTGGCTACCGATCTGCCTCACCCAGGAAAAGCACAATGATAATACCAACAGTAAAGCAACATCCTCCACAACTAGACTGAAGAACAAAAGGACAGCAACTTGTCTGTTCCCCTCCCCCAATCCAATAAAAATCTTTAAAAAAACACACACAACAAGATGGAGATGAAGAAAAACCAGGAAGATGACATGTCATGGAAAGCAAAGAAGGAAAAGGTGCTTTAAGAAGAAGGAAGTGGGGTTCCGGTAAGATGGCGGAATGGACGGATGCTTTCCCGGCTGCCTCCCAGGATCACATCAGAATTGCAGATAGTTTGTGCAACATTTGGCCTCGGGGGTCCCCTGGGCGCTGGAAGAGCAGAGCCTCTGGACGAGGAATCTAGGGAGGAGGCCACATTGGGTCTGGTGTGTGGGGGGCGCAGACAGGGGGTGTGGGCCCGTGGGGGGTGCCCCAGCTGTGGGGGGGCTTCTCCAGTTGGGAGGCCCTCTGGCCCCACACCAAGCTCACTGACCCGGGGCTGCTTTGCCAAGGGGAGGGGTTCTGCGGTGGCGGGCAGTGGAAATTGGTGGGTACTCTCTTTGCTCAGCTCGGTGGGGCTGGGGGTGGCTAGAGAAGCGGTGGGCCCGGCACGCGTGGATTCGCTCGCCAGTGGACGCTCGCCCAGTTTCTGTTGGAGGGATTGGCTGTGTGGACCGGGCAGGGAGCCTGTGGGGAGGGACTGAACTGAGCCTTTGGTGCGGAGACTGGAGGTTTTGGGACCGTTGTTTCCCAGGTGTGGAGCTTGCGCACTGTGCAGCTTGGGCAGTGTGCAGAAGGGCGCCATTTTTTTCAGGGTTGGGCCCTCCCACAGAGGGTCAGATCCGGGATCCCATTGGTCTGGTGAAATTGGTGCAGGAGTGTGCGTGCATGCATGCGCATGCAGCCTTGAATTCCCACCCTCCCCCCTGCTTGTGCTGCGTTGCCAGGGAAACGCTGGGTGGATGCTCTGCAGCAGCATCAGTCTATTCACTGAGATGCAGGAGTGCGCAAGCCGCCTTGGTTCCCTGCACTCCGCACTGTTTGTGCAGAGTTGCTAGGCTGGGGATTGGCCACTGGGCTGCTTAGCCTGAACTGCAGGCAGTTGACTGGGACAGGCTGAGACGGGGAGTTTCCCGAAGAGTGTTGGGCAGGGAGATGTGCACCTGCGTGATCCGATTGAGACTTTCTTGGCAAGTTTGGGTGGACTGATTGCTGGTGCAGAGTGCATGCTGCTCTGACTTGCTGGGGGCCACTGTTCACATTAAGTGGTGCCTTGGGGGCCTGCCCCACCCACCTCGAGCTGTGTTGCCAGAGGCACCCTGACCCCCCAGTGCCTGGCCCACATCTCCGTAGGCCACAGAGGGTTTTCTTGCAGCAGTGGACAGCCTGCAACAACCTGTGAAGATTTTTTTTTTTGGTACTGAGCACGGTTCCAGAGCACACAGCTGCTAATTGCGGAAACCTCACTGCAAGCCTGGGAGGGAGGCCAGTGCATAACATGTTAAGCTTTTTCCCCCAGTAGCTAATGCTGAGTCACCCAGAGACTCTCTATTGCTGAGCAAGTGGTCTGCAGATTAAAGAGGATGGAGAGTCCTCCCACCTCTTTGTTTGTTTGTTTGTTTTCTTCTCTCTTCTTTCTAGGTGATCTACCTAATACATCGAAGCATTCACAGAACAACAGCCAGAATGAAGAAACAAAGAAACATGTCCCAAGTAAAAGATCAGAAGAAAACTCTAGAAATGGAAATAAATGAAACAGAGGTATCCAAACTTTCAGAAACAGAGTTTAGAACACTGATGATAAGAATGTTTAAGGAACTTAGCAAGGACATAAAGAAGGATAGGGAAACCATAAAAAACAACCAGTTAGAACTAAAGAATACAATAACTGAAATGAAGAACACACTCAAGGGGACTTCCGGTAAAATGGCGGAATAGACAGATGCTGTGCTAACTACCTCCCAGGATCACACCAAAATTACAAGCAAATTATACAGCACTGAACCCCAGAGGTCCCCAGAACACTTGATGAACAGAACCACTAAACGAAGAACTTAAAGATGAGGCCACGCTGGGTCTGGTAGGACGGGTGGAGACGAGAGAGGGCGAACCCCATTAGGGAAGCCCCAGCTGTGGGGTGGCTTCTCCGGTTGGGGGAGAGACCCTCTGGCCGCACACCAAGCTGGGCGGGTGCCATCCGGCTCCAACAGGCTGCTCACTGAGACCCGGGAGTGCACGAGCTGCCTCGGATCTCCACCCGCCACACGACTTGTGCTGCGTTGCCAGGGGAACGCCTTGTGGGCGTGCTCCGGCTCCAACAGGCTGCTCACTGAGACTTGGGAGTGCGCAAGCCACCTCGGGTCCAGGCTCTCCGCACTACACTTGCAGAGTTGCCAGGCTGGTGATTGGTTGTCAGGCTGCTCGGCCTGATCTGCGAGCAGCTGATTGGGACACACTGAGACTGGGAGTTTTCCTGGGAGTGTTGTGCCGTGAGCTGTGTGCCTGTGTGATCCACCCAGTGCTCACCTGGTGATCTATCTAATACATCAAAACAATCCCAGAGGGACAGCCAGAATGGTGAAACAAAGAAACATGTCCCAAATAAAAGATCAGAAGAAACCTCTAGAAATGGAACTAAATGAAACAGAGGGATCCAACATTTCAGAGACAGAGTTTAGAACACTGATGATAAGAATGTTTAACAAACTTAGTGAGGACATAAGGAAGGATAGAGAAATCATAAAAAACAACCAGTTAGAACTAAAGAATACAATCACTGAAATGAAGAACATGCTCGAAGGAATCACCAGTAGAGTAGATGAAGCAGAGGAGTGGATCTGCGATTTGGAAGACAAAATAGCAGAAATCACCCAGTTGGCACACAAAAAAAAGACCAAAGAATAAAAAAGAATGAAAATAGTTTAAGAGCCCTATGGGACAAGATGAAGCGCAACCACTTTTGCATCATAGGAATACCAGAAGGAGAAGAGAAGAAGCAAGGGATTGAGAATGTATTTAAAGAAATAATGACCGAAAACTTCCCTACCCTGATGAAGGAAATCGACATACAAGCCCAGGATGTGCATAGAGTTCCAAACAGGCTGAATCCAAACAGGCCCACACCCTGACACATCATAGTTAAAATGGCAAAGGTTAAAGACAAAGGCAGAATCCTAAAAGCAGCAAGAGAAAGACAGCAGGTTACATACAAAGGAACTCCTATAAGACTAACAGCTGACTTTTCTACAGAAACTCTGCAGGCCAGAAGGCAGTGGCAGGAGATATTCATAGTGACACAAAATAAAGGTCTACAAGCAAGATTGCTCTACCCAGCACGGCTATCACTTAAAATTGAAGGAGAGATAAAGAGCTTCTCAGAAAAGTGTAAGCTTAAGGAATTCATTACCGCCAAGCCAGCATTACAGGGAATGTTAAAAGGACTTTTTTAAGCAGAAGAAAAAGGAAAACAAGCTAACCCAGAAAGACAAGAAATACAAATAACAAAATGGCAATAAATATGCACCTATCAGTAATGACTTTAAATGTGAATGCACTAAATGCTCCAATCAAAAGACATAGAGTGGCTGAGTGGATAAGAAAACAGGACCCATACATATGCTGTTTACAAGAGACTCATCTCAGATCAAAAGACACACACAAACAGAAAGTAAAGGGATGGAATAAGATACTTCATGCAAATGGAAATGAGAAAAAAGCTGGAGTAGCAATACTCGTTTTGGACAAAATAGAATTCAAAATGAAGGCTACAATAAAAGACAAAGAAGGGCACTACATAATAATAAAGGATTCGATTCAACAAGAGGACATAACCCTAGTAAACATCTATGCACCCAACATAGGAGATCCTAAATGTATAAAACATATATTGACAGACATATAGACAGAGATCAACAGTAACACAATCATTGTAGGGGATTTCAACACCCTGTTCTCACCAATGGACAGATCCTCCATCAGAAGATCGACACAGAAAGAGTGGCCTTAAAAGGCACTTTAGACCAGCTGGATTTAATTGATATTTTTAGAGCATTTCACCCCAAAGCAACAGAATATACATTCTTCTCAAGTGCACATGGAACATTCTCCAAGATAGACCACATGTGAGGCCACAAAACAAGTCTCAACAAATTTAAGAAGATTGAAATCATATCAAGTGTCTTCTCTGACCACACTGCTATGAAACTAGAAATCAATTATAAGAAGAAATCTGGAAAGCTTACAAATACATGGAGGCTAAATAACATGCTACTAAATAGTAAGTGGGTCAAAAATGAGATCAAGGAGGAAATCAAAAGATACCTCGCGACAAACGAAAATGAAAACACCACGACCCAAAATCTCTGGGATGCAGCAAAAGCAGTCCTAAGAGGGAAGTTCATAGCAGTGCAAGCCTACCAAAAGAAGGAAGAAAAATCTCAAATCAACAGACTATCTTTACACCTAAGTGAACTTTAAAATGAACAGCAAAACAAGCATAAAGGGAGTACAAGGAAGGAAATAATAAAGACCAGAGCAGAAATAAATGAAACAGAGAATAAAAAAACAATACAAAAGATCAATGAAACCAAGAGTTGGTTTTTTGAAACGATAAACAAAATCGACAAACCCTTAGCTCGACTAACCAAGAAAAAGAGAGAAAGGACCCAAATTAATAAAATCAGGAATGAAAGAGGAGAAGTGACAGCAGACACCACAGAAATACAGAAAATTTTAAGAAAATTATGGGCATCTATATGCTAACAAATTCGACAATCTGGAAGAAATGGATAAATTTCTAGAAGCATACAATCTACCAAGTTTGAAGCAAAAAGAAACAGAAACTCTGAACAGACTGATTACTGCCAAAGAAATTGAATCAGTAATCAACAATCTTTCAACAAACACAAGTCCTGGACCAGATGGCTACACAGGTGAATTTTACAAAACACTCAAGAAAGAATTAATATCTATTCTCCTCAAACTATTCCAAAAAATACAGAAGGAGGGAAAGCTCCCAAACTGTTTCTATGAAGCCACTATCACCCTGATTCCTAAGTCAGACAAATATATTACAAAAAAGGGAAATTACAGGCTGATATTCCTAATGAAATTAGATGCAAAACTTCTCAACAAAAGATTAGCAGACCGAATTCAGCATCTCATTTAAAAGATCATACACCACGATCAAGTGGGATTCATTCCTGGTATGCAAGGCTGGTTCAATATGCGCAAATCAATTAACGTAATACATCACATTAACAAAATGAAAGATAAAAATCATATGATCATATCAATAGATGCAGAAAAAGCATTTGACAAAATCCAGCAACCTTTTGTGAAAAAATCTCCTAGCAAAGTGGGAATAGTGGGATCATATCTCAACATAATAAAAGCCATATATAATAAGCCCACAGCAACCATCGTACTCAATGGGAAAAGGCTAAAAGCTTTCCCCTTAAGATCAGGAACAAGACAAGGCTGCCTACTTTCACCACTTCTATTTAACATACTTCTGGAAGTTCTAGCCACAGCAATCAAACAAGAAAATGAAATAAAAGGCATCCAAATTGGAAAAGGGGAAGTAAAATTGTCATTATATGCAGATAATATGATACTATATAGAGAGAATCCCAAAGGCTCCTCCAAAAAAATGCTAGAACTGATAAATGAATTTGGTAAGGCAACAGGGTACAAAATTAATATTTATAAATCAGTTGCATTTGTATACACCAATAATAAACTATCAGAAGAATAAATCAGGAAATCAATCCCTTTTACAATTGCTTCAAAAACAATAAAATATCTAGGAATCAATTTAACTAAAGAAGTAAAAGACCTGTACTCAGAAAATTATGAGACACTGAAGAGAGAACTCAAAGAAGATACAAATAAATGGAAATACATACCATGCTCATGGATAGGAGGAATTAATATAGTTAAAATGTCAATACTACCTAAGGCAATGTATAGATTCAATGCAATTCCAATCAAACTACCAAGGACATTTTTCTCAGAAATAGAACATAGAATCCTGAAATTTATATGGAACCACAAAAGACCCCAAATAGCTACGGCAAACCTGAGAAATAAGGACAAAGTGGGAGGCATCACACTACCTGACATCAAAACATACTACAAGTCTACAGTAATCAAAACAGTATGGTACTGGCATAAAAACAGACACAAAGACCAATGGAATGGAATAGAGAGCCCAGGAATAAACCCATCCATATATGGTCATTTAATCTATGACAATGGAAGCAAGGATTTACATTGGAGTAAAGATAGTCTGTTTAATAAATGGTGCTGGGAAAATTGAACTGACACGTGGAAAAAAATGAAAATGGACCACCTACTTACACCATATATGAGAACAAACTCAAAATGGATTAAAGACTTAAATGTAAGACATGAAACCATAAAACTCCTAGAAGAAAACATAGGGAGTAAGTTTGCAGACATTACCCTGAGTAATATTTTTACTGATATATCCCCTCGGGCAAGGGAAATAAAAGAAAAAAAGAAAATATGGGATTACATCCAACTTAAAAGTTTTTTCACAGCAAAGGAAATCATGAATAAAACAAAAAGGCAGCCTACTGAATGGGAGAAGACATTTGCCAACGATATATCTGATAAGGGATTAATATCCAAAATTTATAAAACACTCATGAAACTCAACACCAAGAAAACAAACAACTCAATTAAAAAACGGGCAGAGGATATGAAGAGGCATTTCTCTAAAGAGGTCATACAGATGGTCAACAGGCATATGAAAAAATGTTCAACCTCACTACTCATCAGAGAAATGCAAATAAAAACCACAATGAGATACCACCTCACTCCCATCAGAATGGCTGTCATCAATAAATCAACAAACAATAAGTGCTGGCGAGGATGTGGAGAAAAGGGAACCCTGGTGCACTGTTGGTGGGACTGCAAATTGGTGCAGCCATTATGGAAATCAGTATGGAGGTATCTCAAAGAACTGGAAATGAAACTGCCGTATGACCCAGCAATTGCACTCTTGGGTATCTACCCAGAAGAATCCAAGACGCTAATTCAAAAAAATATATGCACCCCTATGTTTATTGCAGCGCTATTTACAATAGCCAAGACTTGGAAACAACCGAAATGCCCATCGGTAGATGACTGAATTAAGAAACTGTGGTACATTTATACATTGGAGTATTACTCCACTATAAAGAAGAATGAAATCGTACTATTTGCAACAATATGTATGGACTTAGAGAGGCTATTATGTGAAGTGAAATAAGTCAGTCGGAGAAAGACAAATACCATATCATCTCACTTATCTGTGGAATCTGAAAAACTGAATGAATGAGCAAGGTAAAAACAAACAGTCTCATAGATATAGAGGAAAAACAGGGTTGCTAGTTGGGAGGCGGGTGGGGATGAGAGAGAAGAGGAAGAGATTACACAGCATAAATAGGTAACTACAATATTGCCACAGGGATATGAAAGACAATTCAGGGAATATAATAATCTTGTAAATATTTTGTGGGGTGTCAGATGGTCACATGTCTTGTTAGGGAGACCACTTCATGGATGGAGTAGAGGCTTGATCACTGCACTGTACACCTGAAGCTGATGTTGTATAATATTGTATGCCAACTGTAATTGAATAGAGAGATAGTCACAGGATGTGGAGTATACTGTCGAAGTGAGTCAAAGGAATTGCAATAGATATGTATGATATAGGGGGGAGTGAGGTGGAAAACTGGGTGAGAGGGGTTGTCACTTTGAGAGGTAAAAAGTATAACTATTGCACTGTGTTGTACACCTGACACTAATTTTTTTTAATGTTTATTTCACAATAAAAGGATAAAAGAATAAAAAAAAAGAAGAAGGAATTGGTCAATGGGGGTGTGTGCAACAAATGGTTAAGAAAGACAAGAACCAATGTGCCTGCTGAGTTTGGAGTGTGGACCCACTGTTAATGTCAGCGCACAGTGGAGGGAAATCTAGGAGTCAGGATTCTCCAACCGTCTTTCCTTTCCTCCTTCCCTCCTTTCTTCCTTTCATCCACTTGTCTTTATTGAACACCTGCTGTATACCAGGCATATAATATTGAACATGGTCCTCACTTTCATGATGATTATAATTAGTGTTATGGGGAAGGTAGAAAATAATCAAGGAAACCAATATATGTGCTTATGTTTCTTGGCAATTCTCAAACACTCTCTAAGGTGAAGACAAATTCACGTCCTCTAACGTTCAATGCTATGTTCCAAAATGCCATGAAAACAAAAAATTTTGAAACTCCTCTGGTGGCAAAAAACTATAGTAATATATTATATTGCCTCTTAAAATCTGGTAACTTCTTCATTCTTAAAAAATCCATAGGTAAGACATCATGGACCTGTATTGTCTCCATTTTACAGATGAAGAAACAAGATACAGGAAGGTTAAATGACTTCTTCACATTTACATATATGCACCAGCCTTACTCCCTACTGGGGTCTCCAATATCAAATAAAGTAGTAAATCTATCCATCCATCCATCCATCCATCCATCTCCATCCCCCAGGCATCCATTTATCCCAAAACATTTATTTGAGGTCCCACTGTAAACCAGGCTGTAACACAAGATTCAAGTTACTAAAGAAGAAAACTTTTTTACCTAAGAAACAGGGGTTGCCAAAAGTACTATTTCCATAGATGTTACTCAAGGGCTCTAGGAACTCAAGGGATGATTTCAATGTTGATCTGAGTCCTGGCCATGTGAGGTATTGATCAACATGCCTTTCACCAGGGCAGGGACCACCTCTCATTTATTATATCCTTTGTATTCTCCCCATGAGGCCTCTTCAAGTGTTTGGATAATGTGGTCTCTCAAAAAAACAACAGGGAGGAATTTGATGATTGATTTGCTTTTTGCTGCAAGAGGCAGCAGGTTAAAAATAGAGCAGTACAACTGCATTTCCTGACAACCACCAAAGGGGTCGCAGAAATCCTTTCTGGAAAAACAGAATAAGAGATAGGATGCCTTAGAATTTTATTGGAGAAAACTACTCTCAAAGGGAAAGGTAAGGTTGTGGGATAGAAAAATATAAGAATAATGTAGCTAAGTCAATATCCTTGTAGTGTGGAAGCCATGAGGAAGATATAACTAAGAATCACAGAGCTAACAACGAGCTCATGAGGTTCTAGTGTAACATAAAGAGTAGTGAGTCACTGGCTTGGTGTTGAGAAACACATCCCTGAATGAATGAAGTGGGCAGCAGATGAGGACATTTAATGCAGAAATGGATGGCAGGGGGGAAATTGCCTCCCAAGAAAGAACAGAATGCCATCCACTAGAGGGTTGGGCACAGATTCAGATCCCTGGGAAGTACCTCCACTATTTCTGGGAATTGGGGCTGAATCATGTGTGGAGACCTGGAACTGAAACTTCCCACAGCTGTTGCCCAGATGGATGGTGTGTTATGTACTTGATTCTGCAGATAATTCTGCAGATAAATTTGTTTAACCTGCTGGTTCTTGAGAAGGCTGGGACTTTTTGCAAGAGCACAAGGTGAACCATTGTTGGAGGACATGGTTCCAGACAGACAGTCTTCACTCCAGTGCTGGCACCTTGTCCATTTTTTGACTCCTGACCAGAGGTGCCCCACACAGCTGTCTTTGGAATATGCCCTGCTTCCACGCTGTCTCCTGCCAGTGTTGGGCCCTGTGTTCACTTGGCACCCTACTGGTGAACTCAAAGCTGTCTCCCACTCTTGGCTGAGGGTTTCTTCATTGCTATGACAATGCACCCCCACCTTCTGAGCTGTGGACATGAAGGAGCCCTAAACCTCAAAAACAGTTTTCTTTTTTTAAGCAGCAGAACCTTCTTCCCGCTTCCCACAAACAGAATCTCGTGCCCAACTGCAATCCTTTAAATGACTCTCTGGTGGATGTTGAGCTGCAAACGGTGGGAAGGGGTGGATAAAACCCCACCCATTCAGCTTTCCAGCCCAGGGGCCTGAGGATGTGGCAACCTGGTAGTTTACTTTTTTATTGACTCACGTGGGTGTTTTCGTTTTGTGAAAATGCATCAAGAATATATGTTTATAATATGTGTACACACTTATGGTACATACAGGTATTTGTTATACATACATTTTTTCTGTACTGTAGATTATACTTCCATAAAAGATGAAAAGATTTCATTGATTACAAGAGGAAAAAATAAAGATAGGTATCATAAGTATTCATTGTCTAGTTAAAAAATTATAATCTGGGTTTTCAGTATTATATTTCAGGTCACACTTTATTTAGAGAAACTACAATCACAATGTTTAACCTAATCAATGAAAACATTATTTAAAAATCATATCATGTTTCTCTCAGTTCTGTAACTAGTTCAATGAACTAAAAATGAACTCTAGATACCCGCACAGCTCACTTTAGAACAGTTGTTGAAGGAATTGCTTAAGAATTCATCACTTCCAGCCCCCACATATCTGTTTTCACCATTTCTTCTGAATGAGGGTAAGAAATGGAGCTTTATGTTTTTGTTTTTGTTTGTTTGTTTTTGAGGGCAGTGTTATTGGCCCTCATATATGGGACCCGAACCGGGGCCGCTGGCTTCCCAAACCAGCACTTAACCACCATGCCACTCGGTCGGCCCAGAAATGGAGCTTTGTGGACAGAAATAAGAGACTCAAAGGAAGACTGCAGAGACTAAAACCCCAAATCCAGAAGGTAAACTCTCACTTCATACTGCCACACTACATCACTCAAGGAGAAGGAGCAGGTGCATGGTTGAAGCAGACATGCATGAACTCCCCACAAGACAGCTGCAGGCTCCTGGACATTCTTGGTGTCAGAGATCCCAAGGAGCAGGACATAGCTGGTGCCTACTCAGCACTCATCAGAGGGTGAGGGCAGGTTACAAAGTGATGGTTTAACAACCGTTCCCCCTTTCTTCTTTTAGAAACCACTCGTTGTCAACTGGGACACCTGGATCTTGCTCCCCCATGAGACCATCCCAGAACAACATGCTTTGCCATGGGTGGATTTGCCATGTCACAGGTGCCACAGATGATAATTGAGGGTGCACACTTGCCAAAAGATTTTGCTTTTTCTGCTAGTATTGCCAAGTTATAGGAAACATGGATTCTATGCCTATTAGAAAAAAATAAAATCTTCGCTGTGCTAAGACTTTTACATGACATAAAGATGTCATTCCACTGTCTTCTGTTTTCATTTTCTCTGTGAAATTAGCTGTATATCTTATTGTTGTCCCTTCAAAGTTAAAATGTCTTATTCTTTTTCTCGCTGCTCTAAAGAATTCTCTTTGTTTTTGGCTTTTGGTAATTTATCCTGATGTTCCCCAGGTATGGATTTCTTTGTATTTCACCTGCTTGGGGTTCACTGAAGTTCATGCATCCCTGCATTTCATGAGTTTTGAGAAATTCTCTTCAAATATGGCTTGCATCCATCATAACTGTTTTTTCCCTGTCTTGCACTTCAGTTGTATGATATTAGACCATTTCGTCATGTCATATTTGATTCTTTTTTTTTTTTTTTTTTTTTTTACAGATTTTATTGGGGAACTGGGGGAGGAGAACAGCATTGGGGAATCGGGGAAGGGGAAGAGACAAGTTGCTATCTTTTTGTTCTTCAGTCTAGTTGTGGAGGACGTTGCTTCACTGGCTCATGTTGGTATCATCATTGCGCTCTTCCTGGAGAGGCAGATCGGTCACTGGCCTCTGGATGGTTGCTCATTGCTGCTGCTGGCAGCTCACGCTGGCTGCCAGCCACTGATGCTGGGTGCCCGCCACTCACTGTAGCCTATGGCAGCCCACTGCAGCAGGGGCTGCAACCTACACCGTTACCGGGGCTCTCAGCCCAGCTCCCGGTGGAGCTGTTGTTAGCTATAGAGGGCAGTGTCACTGGCCCTCATATGTGGGATCTGGGGCTGCTGGCCTCCCAAACCAGCTCTTAATCAATGCACCACTAGGCTGGCCCGCATATTTGCTTCTTAAATACTAGTTTTGTATTTTGTACTCTTTTGAATTCTCAGTATTTCATTCTGGGTATTTCTATTGGATTATCTTTCAGTTTCCTAATCTTTTTTTCAAATGTAATCAATTAGTGTCAAATCCATCCACTGAGCTCCTAATTTCAGTTATTGCATTTTTCAGTTCTAGAATTTTCATTTGATTTCTTTCTTATCAATTTAAGTTTTTTGCTACATCCTCATTTTGTCTTTTAATTTTTTTTTTAAAATTAGTTTTAAGTGTACAAAACAATGTAATAGACATTTATGCCCTTCACAAAGTGATAACACACCCCCCAATCTACTACCCATCTGGCATCATATATAGCTGTTACAATTCCATTGACTATATTTCCTATGCTGTACTCCACATTCCATGAAAAAAAAAATATATATATATACATATATATACAGATATATCTATATCTATCTATCTATCTATCTATCTATCTATCTATCTATCTATTTATCTATCTATAAAACTATAGTTGACATTCAATCTTATTCAACTTCAGCTTCAGGTGTATAGTGCCCTTGTCAGGCAGCTACACAGTCTATGAAGAGATCTCCCTAACAAGTACAGTGCCCATCTGGTACCCTACATAATCTTTACAATATTATTGAATCACAGTTATTTTAAAATCTTTGTCTGACCACTCTCATACCTGAATCTGTTTTATATATATATATTTTTTTTTTCTTTTTTTTTCTTCACTATGTCTTAATATAGGTAGAAATTTTTCTTTGTATGGTAGACATTATTAACTCCTTGCAGTGTGGTTAGTTTTGTGTAAAATACTCACTGGATTGCAAAGACTTGGTACAAAAAAAATATATAAAATAGCTCAATCATTTTTATATTGATTATGTCTTAAAGTGATATTGTTCATGTATTGTTTAAGTACAGTACATTATTAATTAATTTTACTGGTTTCTTTTTACTTTTAATACAGTTCTTACCAGAAAATTTAAAATTGTATGTGTGGCTCAAATTATATTTCTATTGCACAGTGTTCCTTCAGATGACAACCTACTCCCTTAGGGAAGATTCACTTTATCTTTTTTCTGGCAAGCAGACACAGAGAGAACGATCACATCAATTTAATTGTGGGTTGAACTGATTTGAGGCCTGGTAGATTTCTTATACTCCATATTCTCTTAGGGATCTTACCTGAAAGCCTAGGGAGTTTGCTAGGACCACTGCTCAGAGACAGACACAGAACTCAAATTCCTCACCATCGTGAGACTACCAAAAGTTTTATTTAGTTTGCCAACTAAATAGAACTGTCTTTGTCAGCTTGGAATGCCATAACAAAATACTACAGGCAGTTTAAACAACAAATATTTATTTCTCACAGTGTTAAAGACTTAGAAATCCGAGATCAGGGTGCTGACATGGTGGGGTACTGGTGAAAGTCGCTTCCTGGTTGTAGATGGTCTTCTTGTTGTGTTCTCACATGCCAGAGAGAGAGAATAACTGGGTTCTCTGGTACCTCCTCTTATAAGGACACAAATCCCCTAATGAGGATACCACCCTTATGACCTCATATCAACCTAATTTTCTCGCAAAGGCCCCGTTTCCAAATAACCATCACATTGGAGGTTAGGGCTTCAACATATGATTTTGGGGGGTACAGAGTTTAGTCTATAGTACCAACAATGTTTAAAGTATCAAAACGTCTCAAATTGAAACTTGGTTCAGAATGTCAGACTCATGCACTTTTCTACTCTCCGGGTGACTGGTCTCTAAAGCCCTGAGCATTTTGGCAGCCCTGGACCCCCATTTTTGCCTCCTCACCTCCTTGTTACTGCTGAATGCTCAGGCTTTTTGTTCCATGATTTTTGTGGTTCTGTAAATTCCTAGAGGGTCAAAGCTGTGTAGAATGCTCACCTCACCTCAATATGTTTCCCTTGTTTCTGAGATCTCGGTTAAGTTCTAGCAACCAGATCTTCAACATTCTCAGAGAGATGCTTTGGTATTTTATCCAGTATTTCCAATGAGATATAAGCAGGATAGGGCTGCTACAAATTAGGCTGATGGAGTCAGAAGAGGAAGTTTCCATAGTCATCTCCCAGCACTACTTTCTCCCCAGTTATTATTGACCTCATTTCTTTTTCTCTCTTGTATTCATCTCTTGATACACAAATTCTGCTAGACTACATCTTCTGATACAGAGATTTCCAAAGTGAGAATGGAAGACCTAGCATTCTACTGAAGGTAGGTCCCAAGAGAGGACCAAGTTTGGGCTCTGTTAGGAGCAGACATTGGAGTTCTGACATGAACAGCTACATTCTTGGCCTTCGTTACACTTTCTTTAAAGATTTTGAAGCTAACCTTAAGCTTATCTCTGTTATAAAACTTTGGGAGCTAGAGTGAGTCCAAAGTTACTTGTTCATTATCTCTAGAATGTTTTTTCCATTCTAACACCCCTCCTAGTGTGACAGTTAGTGACCATGACCATTCTCTCTGCCTGGTTGACACTTAAATATTCATAGACAAGTGGTGACCTTTAGTTCCAGCCAGGCAGCATGACCTTGAACTGAGTGTGGCTCAAAAGTTTACAGAAGCTAAGTGGAGAATGAACATGTGGTCCAACTTTTCTCCTAGAAACCTCAAAATCTGTGTGTGGATAAAATCAACTGTGTACTCTGCTTGTACCATAGTAGGAACCAACGAGTCTTTACTGAATTTACTTTGGCTTAATGCCATCAGCAACCATGGGAGAAGGCAAAAGAAAGAGCTCATTTCACTGTGGACATAGTTCCTACATTAAACAACACCTTCTTTGGAAGACCCATGGAAAATTTTCTCTGTAGTCTTAGGATAGGAATACCTAGATTGCTCCTTGGAAAATGGTTCATTTTTATATTGTAAACTTTATGAATTTTGTAACTTTGGTATTTTCTTCTTGGAGTGGCCACTCAATAGCTTTGAGTCATACTTGGAGATTTCTTCTAACAAGTATATAAGTTCCTACCACGTGCATTTGCTATGCTCATCTCAAGTCTGCCTTTGCATTTCCCCCTAACCCTAACCTCAATGTTCTCTGTTCACCTTTTGCCTGATCCCTGACATTGCCCTAGATCAGACTCATCTCTTCCCCTGCTTTGACTACTGCATTGCCTTCATATTGGTCTTCCTCCTTCCAGTCTGTCCTCTATCCCCTAATGTAATACCTATACTAGCCAGAATAATCATCTATATCAGTTGCATAACAAATTAGGCCCAAATTTAGTGGTTAAAAATGGTACACATTATTTCACTATTTCTGGGAAAGGCTCAGTTGGTGTCTCTGACTCAGGGACTCTCAAAGGCTGAAGTGGTGCTGGAGGGGCTGCATCATCTGAAGGCTTAACTGGGAAAGGGTCCACCTGGAAGTTCACTCTCATGGCAGTTGGCTGGAGACATCAGTTCCTTCATATGTGGGGATCTCCACAGGGCAGTCCACCCCATGGCAGATGGCTTGCCTTAACGTGAGCAAGGGAGAGATGAAGGGAGACATCCAAGACAGAAGCCATAATATCTTAATCTTGGAACTTCATCTCTTTTGCTGTATTTTATTCATCAGAAGAAAGTCACTAAGTTCAGTCTATACCAGAGGGCAGAGGATCCCACAGGACATGAAACCAGAATGCATGGATCATTGGAGCCATCTCAGATCATTGGGACCATCTTGGAGGCTCTTCACCACATCTCTTAATACACAAAGCTGAGTAAACTCTGCTGAAAATCCTTTGGTAGCTCCTTAGTTCTCTTCCAAAGAAGTCCAAACTCCTTGATGTGACTGGCAGGTCTATGCAGCCACAGCTCACCCACTGACCTTCTTTGGAGAAACTCCATTCCAAGTCTATTTGTTTTTTTTTTTCTAGAAAGAAAATGGATATCTCTTACTTTCATCTTTTCCTTGTGCCACATGACATTTTCAGAAAGTAGCAAACTTATCCAAAAAGCATGAAACAGAAAAATGGTGCCAGAGTAATGTACAGTCCAGGAATTGAATGATTTACAGTTGGCTATAACTGGACTGAAATGAGTAAAAGCAGTGAGAATGGTTAGCACTTATGACTGTGGGTCAGGTGCTGCTCAGAGAACTTTGTTAACTTGATTAATTATTTATCCTTTAAACAACATATGGACTTGTCCTTCTCAGTTCGCAAGGGTTGGCTCAGGGAGGCGGGGCTTGGAGCCCTGCCCCGAAGCCCTGTGCAGTGTTGCTATTTGCCCCTGTATGCAGTTGGTAACTGCTGGAGCCAGGGACTGCTTTCTGCCGTTCACAATGCCCAACACAATGCCTCAGATATTTGATTCCTGAAAATAGCTTTTGTTGATGACTTTTAGCCATACATAACATTTTAAGAGAAAAAAGGGAAACAATATTTTGAAATATTTTCATGATTTCACGAACTTGATAATATAAAGAG
Organism: Aselliscus stoliczkanus; assembly: GCA_033961575.1. Classification (NCBI taxonomy): domain Eukaryota; kingdom Metazoa; phylum Chordata; class Mammalia; order Chiroptera; family Hipposideridae; genus Aselliscus; species Aselliscus stoliczkanus. The sequence continues at coordinate 46,248 of JAWWOG010000063.1, forward strand.
ATTTTTTTTTTTTTTGGTGTTTATTTTACTTTGTCTCCTAAGTAATCCTTTTGGATCGAGTACTTAAAAAAAAAATTAAGTTCCTTTAGACACAAAATCCTGTGTGGAGCATTTTTCCAGAAAGTTTTCAAACTGGTTCTTTTCTTTCTTGAAAAATATAAAAACAGGAAAAATTGTTGGGGATTGACGTGTGTTGGAAAGTTCTGCCATCAGTGGTCTGTGCAGTGTGACATTGTCTTATCTTCTTCTTCATTTATCTTAGCAACTGTGATTATATTTTGGGAGTCAAGTCAGGTATTTTCCATCCAAAGAAGTGATATTGAGACAGGGATGATGTGGGTTACATGCAGAAATGCTCTTACAGTTGGGCAAGGTGCACTTACAATGTAAGGAACTGGCAGCTGGAGGGCCCCTGCAGAAAAAGGGTGGCAGTCTTCTGGGGCTTACCAAGGAAAGCATGGTAGAAAGTTGGAGAAACATATGTGCCCATTGCTAACTCCAAATGTCTACAATCCTGTAGCCTTGACTCCTTTCCCAACATTAATTCTAAACCAATTACCATAAATGACTTCAATGTAGTATGAAAAGAAATGTAAACCCAACAAGCATGCTTCCTTTGCGAGTATTAGCCTGCAAATTTTTCAGAAAGGAATGTCTGTGAAAGATCTAGATCTCTGATGACAGTACCACGTGGCCCTCAATTATTTCACAAACCAGTTTCATCCTACAGGCTAGGAGCACTGGGGGTTTTCCGGCATTTGCAGCTGCACAGTGCCTTAGCTTTTAGACACATGTTTTTCCTATAAGGTATTACTTTTTCACTTACCCCACTCTACACTCCCAACCCCAATCCAAATGTTTTAATATTGCTCTGTTAATAGTGAATGATTTTTACTAATTAGCCCTCATTTCGGGACCCCAAGCAGTAAATGGGAGAAAACAAAACTAAACTTGTCCTTCTCTAAGTAGCATGAGTGCAAGTCAGCCTTGTCAGAATCTTAAAGGATCCATTCACCAGTTAAGCCTGGCTTCCTGTCTCCTCTTCCTATGGGAGGGCAGTTTCTTTCCCACTGAACACTTTTCTTTAAATTAAAATTTATTGGGGATAAAGAAGATGTGGTATATATACACAATGGAATACTACTCTGCCATAAGAAAACATGAAATACTGCCATTTGCGACAACATGGATAGATCTTGAGATTATTATGCTAAGTGAAATAAGGCAGACAGAAAAAGTTGAGAACCATATGATTTCACTAAATATGTTTTTAAAGGGGTTGTTAAGAAGCTAATCTTATCAGGGACCAGACAGATACCAGTGCCTGGGGCACATCTGGCAGAGCAGTCCATCCCTCCTGTGTGACTCAGCACTGCTGGAGTCTCTGCTTATCTCTTTTTGATGGCAACACCCCAAGGGTGCTTGAGGGCCAACCTTGCCTGAGGCATTGTCCCTCCCTCCTACCTATCTTGGCCTCCCCCCCACACACACACACATCTTAGTTGTGCTCTATGTGGAAAGGAATCTGCTAAAATCTGTTTTTAAAAAATGTAGATTCTCGCACACCTCATTGCTCTTTGAAAAGCAACCCCTAGTGTTGTCTGCACACCCCAGTTTACAAAGCATGGTCATATGACATCCTCACCTAACTCTCATCCAGACCAGTGAAATGAAGGTCACTGCCCTTTCTAGAAATAAGGAGACTTTTCCAGGGATGTATCCTTCAGAAGTGGCAAAGCCATTGGTGGAATACAAGCTTTTTCAAGTGCACTACATGTCGTTTTCAGGGTGCAGAACTCACTCTGTTCAGGGTTTGACCACATCTGGCTGAGTCCTTGCTGCTCTGGTGTCTGCGGGTCTTGCTCCTGTGTACCCTCTGCCCTCACCTACCACCTCCACTCCTTTCCCAGCTGCTGCCATTCCCTGGGCCCCACATTCATGTTTCTGACCATCCCATGTGGGCACATGATGTAGCTCTGAGATGTACCCTTGCAGGGAGACATGCTTGGAGTGAAAGGTCATAGAGATGGGATGTGGGGGTTGGGGGCAGAACCAGGACACAAAACTATAAATGCAAACTTACTTAAGAAAGTTAGCTTAGAGTGAAAGAAGTCACAGTAAATTACACATTTTTTGAAAGTTGACAAACACCGTATACAAGGCATGATCAAACAATACAGTGAATGTTTAAATTAAAAAAAAATTATTATAGTAAAAGACACATTGCCATTAATCCCCATCAAAATACTCTCCCTCACTTTGAACACACTTATCCCATCATTCTTCCACTTTCTGAAGCAGTTCTGGAAGTCCTCTTTTGTGAATGTCTTTAATTGCACTGTTGTGGCTGCCTCGATGTCCTCAATTATTTTGACTTTGGGGAAGAGCCAGAAGTCACTCAGTGCCAGATCCAGTGAATAAGAAAGATGAGGACACACCATAATGTGTTTTTTTTGTTTGTTTTGTTTTGATAGAGGTGAAAGTGTCAAAAATTTTATTAACATTCAGTTTAAAAAGCTTTATAACTGTGGTCCACCAAGATATAGGAGTGTTGCTTCTTAATGAGGTTATCTTTCAGGGTTTGGTCCTTGGTTTAGAAGTTGTGGAGCTTCGATATTTTTTTGTTAAGTACTTTAAGAATTCATGATCTTGGTCCAGCGCTGGTAATGTTGTGCCATTTTCTTCTTCCTCACAAAAGTGGTGCTCAATAATGTTCAAAGCGGTCAGGGCAACCTGATGGTTCTCATGAAGTTGCAAAGCCTCGATTCTATCAACCCCACCAAGTTCTTCAATCAGAAGACACAGGTTTTCCTTCTCCAAATGCTTCTCTGCTTCCTGGAGGAGAAAACTGATGATGTCTAGGATGATGATAATAATTTTGGTGTCTTTGATGGTGAGCAGGTTCACCAGTGGCTCCAAGACTCCAGAGTGGGTGAGCTGGATCAGCTGGTCCATGGTGCCCCCAGTTGTGAAGTTAGCCACTGTCCAGACAGCCTCTTTCTGGACTTTAAAATCTCCAGTTTTTAGCATAGCCACCAAGGGAGGCAGCACGTTGCAAGCAATTAGCTGCTGGATGTGCTGGTGGGGCCCTGCATTGTTTAGGGCCCAGGCTGCCTCCTTCTGGATGGCGGACTTGGGGTGCCTCAGGAGTTAGGGCAGCACCCTCAGGATGCCTGTGTCGATGGCCACCTGTGTCTGGAGGTCTGTTCCCGTGACAATGTTCCCCACAGTGCTGAGAGAAGGGGTCAAGATATTGAGCTGGCCATGAGCTCAACCAGCCCGGGCAGGATCCCTGTGTCAACCACTTGGTCGATGCGCTCATTGCTGCCTTCAGTGAGGTAGGACAGGGCCCAGCAGACGTCAGAGAGTACCTCGCTGTCTTGGTGCTGCAGGAGGTGGAAGAGGATGGGTAGCATCTGCTTCATGGCTTTTGGGCAAGGATATGGGTTCTTGTTCCGGCACAGGTTGGGCAAGATCCATGTGATGTTCCGCAGAAATGTAATTGGTATGTTTGATGAAACCAGGGCCAGCTGATGTGGGATGGCATTGCTTGTGATAACCAAGTCTCTGAACTCTGGGCCATCACCTGCTATATTACCAAGGGCCCACACTGCCTGTTCAGACACAATCATATGCGAGGAAGACAGAAGCTCAACCAAGGGCTGGAGGGCTCCCGCTTCCATAACAGCTCTAGTCTGCTCCGAAGTCCCTGGAGCAATGTTGGTCAGCACCCAGGCGATCTCACACAGCACG